>CABHPP010109276.1:36101-61101 GCA_902168425.1 Peromyscus attwateri
CTTTCTTTCTTTCTTTCTTTCTTTCTTTCTTTCTTTCTTTCTTTCTTTCTTTCTTTCTTTCTTTCTTTCTTTCTGTCTCTCTCTCTCTCTCTCTCTCTCTCTCTCTCTCTCTCTCTCTCTCTTTCTCTCTCTCTCCCTTCCTTCCTTCATCCCTCCCTCCCTCCCTCCTTCTCTTCTCTTCCTCCTCCTCCTTCTTTTTCTACTTTTACCGATTCCTTCTGGATTTCACATCAGGCATTCCAATCCCACTTATCTCCCAGTCCCCTTGCATCCACTCTCTGCCCTTACAATCCCCCAAATCAAAACTAAATTTAAAAGAAAAATAAAAAGCAAAACAAAACAAAGAAATAAAACAAAACAAGAACAAACAAACAAAAAACAGCAACAAAACCAAAAGGAGTAGAATCCTGTGGAAGCTGTAGTATGGCCCAGTGAGTCACATAGTTTACCCTATAGTCCATTCACCTTTACTTACAAGCGTTCACTGCCTCTAGTCATTGGTCTGGCTCGAGGTCTCTGGTTTCTGCTACACCATCAATAAATGACTCTCGTTAGGGTTCCGGAGGCATTTTCTTAATTGAGGTTCCCTTCTCGCAAATGACTTCATCTTGTGTCAAGTTGGCGTAAAACCAGCCAGGACACTTACATACAGATAAACACATGTATATCCTAGTAAAAATAAAGTAAATCTTCAAAAATGCTGAAGACTGATTGAGAAAAACACCTAACATGGATCTTTGGTATCTGCATGCACATGTACACTGTGCAAACATGTGCACACTTGTCTGCATGTATATATGCATATATCCACATAAACACATGCACCACACACAAACATGTTCTCTCTCTCTCTCTCTCTCTCTCTCTCTCTCTCTCTCTCTCTCTCATACACATACACAAAGTATCAAGAATGAAATGCTATCTATTATGTTGTCATGACTCAATTTCAATATCTGCGCTAACATGGTTTCTAAGTATTTTTAAACTTAACTATAATGGGAACTTGAGTAATAATATTCATGACATTTCATCTGCATCTTGTTCTTAAGAGTCAATTGTCCTCAAATTGCATATAAGGAACTAAAGCATCAGCCTAACTATTTTTAAATGTGAGTAAATGGGTTTAATAAGCTCAAAGTTCCACAGAGATCAAAGACAGATTTGAGATTAGTATAGAACTTCTGAAGTCCAGAGTCTATGTGTCTATCCAACAGCCTGGCCTATCTTGATTCGTGAGCACTAGACAGTAACCTAAACTCCTCACTTATAAAATAGGCACATTATTGTTCTCAACACAAGGTGTCAAGGGGAAGTAAACAACAGTGTCAGGTACTTACATTAAAGTCTTGAAAGAAAAAAAATTAAAAATGACAAAAAAAACCAGAATACAAAAATAAAAAAGCACAAGAAACACACAAACAAAACAAAACTCATAAAAAGGCAAAACTGGTGTCTATAATATACAAGCAAAAGATGAGATTAAAAAAATGCTCAAACTAAACAACATGAGGCAGAAAACAAATTTTTCTGTCTTACACAACTTTACAAAGTGATTGTCACATGGATTCTTAAAGTAATGCATGAGAATTGGCTTGCTTTATTTCTTTTAAACTATGATTTGTTCATAGTGAAATTACTATGCAGAAAATATTTCAAGAAATATTGAGTTGTAAAAATTGCATATTAGGTTGCCTATTATAAAAGTTTTACTTCAAAAGTGAGGAACATTTTGAAGATAGTAATATTGTAGGGTTTCTATTATATGCCAGTATCTATGTTATATAATTCAGGGGACATTTACATAGTAAGTACCCCCAAAATAATTATTTTGTTAACCTTATAGAATTTCCATTTCTTTAATTCTGAAACAAAAAGATGATAAAACATCAGTGGTTGAATCCAAAATGAGAAAAATGTATTTTGCAAAAAAATATTTGCAAAAATGAAATTTTGCAAATTTGGATAATTCCTATACAAATAACACGTATATATGCAAAGTATGTAAAATCAGCTATGATATATTCATGAGTATTTATGTCTATAGTATTATAAAGAAATATAACAAATCCATGAAAGTTTAAAACAAATAAATCAAATGTAACATGTAAAATTTTGAAACAATTGGATGATGTCATAGGGATAATATTTAGTATCTAATGACCAATAGAGCATTTATATGAAAATTTAAACATAGTCAACAAAATAATTTTAAAACACAATTAAGTTGCTTGTAACAGAAAAGAAAAGTCTCTGAGAAAAATCATTAGGATAAAAACACAAGCTCCAGAGCTCCAGAACATATATGCAGATACATTTGATGTAGCATTTCTATCTAAAATATATAAAGAACTCTTAAAACTCAATAGATAAAAACGACATTGAGAGACATTCACCAAAGAAGAAATATGGATGGAAAATGAGCACATGTGAAGATGTTGAACATCACTAACCATTAGAGAAATGAAAATTAACACCATGTTGAGATATTACCACAAGCCTGTCATAAAAGGTACATACATACTGGGAATATTGCTTACTGGTGGAGTGCTTGCTTTCCACATGTGAGTCCCTGCCTTTGATCACCAGCACCATGGAGTTATATAAATAATGACCGTACCAAATGTGAGCTTGGATGTAGAAAAACGGACTTCTCATATGTTGCTAGTGAGAATGTAAGATGATACAATGTTCTAGAAATAAATACAGCTGTTTCATAGGAAGAAAACCTGTGAACGCCTCAAGTCTCAGCAAATGTATTGCCGAGCATTTGTCTAACTAAAATTTAAAGCTTTTCCTTTAAAAACAGTCAATACACCATTGTTCTTAGCAACTTTCATTGTAATAGCCTCAGTTTGGGAACAATCAAATTGTCTGTCAACAAATGAATAAAGTGTGGTACAACCACACTAGGAAATGATACTCTGCATAACAAAGGAATAAGACTTGGACTCATTAAACAGCTTGGCTAATTCCCATGAGCATTATACTACAAGAGAAGAGTCAACCTCAAGAGGTCTTGGGTGCTATAAGAAATTAGGATGAGCAAGTCATGGGGACCAAGCCAGTAGACAGCATTGTCCCATGGCTTCTGCTTCATTTCCTACCCTCACTTCCCCTCCTGGTGGACTGTGATTGGGACATATTAGCTGGAATAAATGCCCTTCTCCCCAAGTTGCTTCTGGACATGGTGTTTTAAACACAGCAATAGAAAGCCCAACTAAGTCAATAGATTTTCATGTGTTGACTTTTAAAAATACAACCATTACCAACTTATTAAGAACAATCCCAGACACAGATGAATGATTAAATTAAAGGAAATAGGCTGAAGAATGTCATTAATATCATTATAAAGGACTTTTTTGTGAGATTATTTTCAAGGATTTATTGCATTTTATTTTGCGTGTATGTGCATGTACTTTTAGTGCCACAGGAATTGAATTTCCTTGTAGCTGGCATTATAGAGCTGAGAGCTGCCAGAGGTAGATGCTTGGAACTGAACTCAGGGCCTGGAAAAAGCAGTGTATACTTTTATCCACCAAGCCATCTCTCTAGGCCCTGTATTAGATTCTCCCAAATTGAGGCCATTTTTTTTATTTTTGATGCCATCTCTTTCTTTGTAAAAGATATTTTAAATTTACTGTCCCCCTTGTGTGTAGGTGTCCACAGAAAGCTGGAGCTGGAGTTACAGGAGTCTTTGAACCACTGGACATGGGTGCTGTGAACTGAACTCTGGTCCTCTGTAAACGCAGCAGACACTCTTAGTCGCTGAGTCATCTTTCCATCCCCTGATGCTATCTCTTCTTAATTTATCACATACTTTTATTTTTATTTCAGCTTAATTAATTTATTAGGATTCTCTGGGTTTTATTTTTTTATTTATTTTTTCTACATGTTTGGCCTCTTATACATCTGGAATACATTTTCACCCAGGTCTAAGAAATAGTTCCCAACTTAGAAGTACTCAGCCAAAACACCCCTAAGATACCACCATCAGACACACTTCCTTCTTTGAATTCCTGTATTTGTAGTTTCTGTGTTGGAAGGATTTATTTTGTTAGGTCTACTGTATGAAAACCCTTGCTTCTTAGCTAAAAATTGATGCAACAAGAGCCAGGTACTGGAGACTCTTTAGATAAAGCAAGGAAGAAAGAAACCTAAAAATGGCAATAAACACTCTTTGAGCACTGATTTTGATTGCTAATATTGCTCATCTTCCTACACGAAGATTCTGTGGCATGGTGGCTCACTGCCCATCATTTCTAAAGACCTTTCAGCCTCAGGATGAACCATGATTCATTTTGCTGTAGTTTCTCATCTCCATGCACTGCTGCAGTGAGCGTCCAGTGGAGGCCACAAACAGATGAATAAGTCTCACCAAGCTGTGATAGCAGTGATTTAGGAACCTCAAAGTGGGCTTGCACAGGACAGAAGTCTGACAACTTCGTGCTCCTGAGTTTGGAAGGAGAGAAAGTAAAGTTCTTAGCATTGGAGAGAGTTTTCCACAAACTCAATGGGGCCTGGTATTTGCGCGCTGCAAAAAAAAAAAAAAAAAAGGTTGATACCTAATGGTGGTCAGTTTCCCGTTACTATAACACAATTTCTAAGGTAATTGACTTATTAGAAAAGCCAGTTATTTTAATTTGCAGTTTTTGGAGATGTCAGTTCATGATGAATTGGGCATGTGAACAGAAAGCATCATATTGGGAAGAGTGATATAGTATAGCTGCTCATTCTCTGACAGCCAAAGAGGAAACAAAAAGGGACAAAAGAGGAAAGGGAAGGATCTCATCTATCCTCAAGAATATGCCCAGTTAACTTACCCTTTCCCCTGAGCTCCATTTATGAATGCTCCTCCACTTTTCAACAGCAGCACACTGAGGACCAACCTTCTCCTCAAGGGCCTTTAGGAGAGATTTATCCAAACTACAGGATATGTCTGCTCTACTTTTACTATGTTTATTATGTGTCACTTTGTTTAAAGAGTTCAAAAGCTACTCCTTGATTCAAGAAAGCAGCTAAAAACCATTTGAGTTTCTAGGATCCAGTGTGTGCTAGTTAAGTGCTCTACCCCTGGGCAAGAAACCCAGCATTACAATGAGTATCTTGAAAATAAGGAGTGTTTGTCTTTGTACTAGAGAGAACTTACAATTCGCTGTGGTTTCTTAAGTATTAATTTGTAGCTGAGAGGACAGAACACAAATCAGTCATTAACATTTGCTGTAAAGAGAGATGAAGAAGCTCTTTGCAAGGTGTTGTGAAAGAAGGGATTTCCTACACACGCTGCTGGGATTCAAACAAAAACCAAAGAAGCAGAAAGCAAGGAAAAGTTTAAAAATCTGTGCTTCTTTGTACAGTTTTCTTTAAACTTGATTTATTGGTTTATATGTAACGGGCCACTGCCTTCTTTCTGTTTTATATTTATTTTGCATTTTTAATAAACCCACATTTAGCTCTAATGTTTGGGCTGTGTAAATATGAAATATACTACTGAACACTGTATTACGACTATGGTTACAATATTTTGTTTTTCTGGAATTACCTCTCTATATCACTATCTCTGCTCCCTGCCTGCCTTCTCTCCCTGACTTCTTCCTTTCTCTCTCCATCTCTTCGTGATTGACAGTGGGACTTTAGCTATTTGTTGTCCTCAGACTCCCCCTTCCCTTCAACACACACTACTCTGGTATGCCTTCCCTTCGAAGTGGCTCAGTACTACCGCAGACACTCTGTACTAAGACTAGGGATCCCAAACTGGTAACGACCTTGTGTAGAGGAATGTTATTTTGCTTTCAGAACAATCTTTTATTTGTCCCATTGTTATTAATCTGAATTTTCACTCTTCCCTCTTTCCATGCCTTTTATCATCGAATTTAGAGCCTCTCAAGTTTCATTACTCCACAGGTTATAATACCCATGTCTTTCCAATTAGTTTCAGCTCCTTGAGGTGGAATTGGGGGATCTCAAAAAATAACCTCCCTTTATATTTTCATTGCCTACACAATACACACCTTAAACTCTAGACTCTCCCCAGGATTATGTGAGTAAACAGTTAGCTTTTATGGGTAGAACAAAAGTGACCTATTTACATCATCTTCCTGCAGGATCCTTGGGAAAGATTGCTGTCAAGACTCCTGCTTTGGGTGAGCCTGTCTCATGTCCTTTCCTGGAAAGCTGACAGCACCTATGAGCGTGATTGGTTAATACTGCCATGATGAGGCTATGCAGCATAGCAAAAGTACAGAGTTTTGCAGAAAAGAATAAAAGGCCCTAATGAGTCGAATTAATCAAAGAGTCGAATGGAATTAATCAAAGAGAGATTCCGCCCCCCCCATGGGATGACATGACCCAACCAGATAAACCCTAGAAATAGATTAGAAATGTTCAAACTCAGAGAGTTTTCCAGTTAGCTTTGAGTAGGAAGTATTCTTTTGAGATAGGGTCATATAGTTCCAACTAAAGGTCTCGCTTTCAAGCAGGTTAACATCCAGCTGATAGACACTAGGAAGAGATCTCAGACCTCAAGCGACAAGGATCTGGATCCTGTCACCAAGTAGAGTGCACACTGCAGGGGACCCTGAGTTACAGATGAAAGTACAGCCTGGCACTCACCTTGATATCAGCCTTGTGAGACTCCAGCTGCATTTTCTCTAGACACCTGAGCTACAAAAGGATTACAGATGAATGTTGTGCTATTCAGCAACAGGAATGCCAGGGGCTTGATAGAAACAATTTCTCTTTATATTTTAAGCTAATAGACTGTATTAAAAATTAAATTCCATTCTAGTAATTTAAAAAAAGCCTATAAATGTATAGTTACATTCCCTGGAGTTGTATACATAAAGCTTATACTTAATGTGCAAGCTGGAATTTCAGAAGATACTATGCTAAATTTTTTTTGTGTATGTATGTGTGTGCAATTTTCCAGCCATTCTTAATATTTTATGTTTTGTTTTGTACTCATTTTTTTTTTCTAAATTGTGACCAACAACTTGGCTTAGTGGTTAAAGCTGCTTGATTGGCTGTAAAGTAAACATTCCTGCCCCAGACTATATAAAATAATAAATAAAAAAAGTTGGCACAGCATTACCGATGACTTATTATCTCTTTTCTTGTTTCCTTCCTTTGATGTTTTGTTAATAGTACACATTTACTTCAAACTTGGTTTCTTTAGCTAGCTGACATTTAGAAGTGGTGGTAGTAGGGATGATCATTTATGAAGCTATGAGATATAAAAAGCAATTACGCTACTCCATCAGCTCTCAATTCTGGATGGTCTAGAAGGTCACAGGAGTCCATTTATACCTCCACATCACTTGAAGACAAATGGACATTAAACACCCTGTATGACAGAGCCAGTAATAGAAACATTGGCTTCAGAATTGAGCACTAGGAGAAACAACTGGGTAAGGTCTGATAGAAACCTAATAGAATTTACACCATAGCAAGAGGAGGAGATACGTTCTAAAGAACTCCTCAATTCAGTCACGGTTAGAATAAATTCACTTTCATCTCCAGTTGGTCTTTCTCGCCGTTTTTAGGGTCCTGTCAAGTGGACAGAGCGACTGCAATGGTATGCTCTGGTGGATTGAGATAGAAAAACAAGGCTGATGCTGAGCCATGTCCATATGTCACCTCCTTCCTTAGGGAAGTAAATCTCATTGGTTGCCGAGGTCTGTTATGCAGTCTGAAAGCTCTGTGGCAGGTAAGGAGCCTGAATTAGAAACAGAACTCCTCACATTATTCATCACCACAGAACAGGGCCTCCCTGTTGGGAGAAGCCTTGGGGAATCTATGCAGTGGAGGCCTCAGAATAAAGTCATAGATCAAAGGATAAACACATTCATACTCATGAATACGTTTAAGTAATCCATAAAACAGTCTTTACAACATACGTGCTGCTTAATTTGAACATCCTGTTTTTGAAACTATAAAAGACCAGTGAAATAAATGTGATAAGAATGCTAGGAGCTAAACACACACACACACACACACACACACACACACACACACACACACATACACACACACACACACAGAAGAGCTATACTGGAAAGCAACATGTTGTGGCTTAAATATCCTGAATCAGAAAGAAATTACAAAATAATTTAGAAACTATAAATTTGAAATAGTGGGAACAAAGATCATCAACAAACCTTAATTTATAAGCTTCTTTTATTATAAAATTGTAGCTCAAAATGGAAGAAAAAGATGATGTTCTCCATGTTTAATTCATTTGTGAATTCATTCATTTTTCAAATAAATGCGTATAGCTACCTATTCTTGTAGTAGGTATTCTGAGTGCTGCTTTATTATTGATTCTGCGAAATCACTTATATTCTGAGAGTGAATTTTCTCCATAATATGGACAATGACATAGTTCTCATAAGAGAGAAAATGCCTAAAAGGTAGTATAATGGTATATGTATGTTCATAAAACAGTATATTTTGGTAACATTTTAAGATTCAATTTACAAAAGTTGCATTATGTGAATTATTAGCACCTCTATTTCAAAAGAGTTTAAAATATCTTACCAGGTTAGGCAGACAAGAAAAGAATGAAGGCTAGATGTAGAGATCCCTTAGATTATTTTCCAAAAAGATGTTTGTTTGAGTAATATTTAGTCATGCACTTTTGTATTCCCCCTGCCATTTTTTCTTACATTCAGTGAAATTTCATTTCTGCCTCATTCCAGGACAATAGTCTTTTGAAGCAGACTCTGATGGCCTTGTCTGTAACCTTCACTGATAGCCATCACAGCAGCAGTGACCTACATCTCCATAGGAACACAGACTGAAGCAGCATTTCTGGGACAAGGAAAGTGGTTACTGCGGGTCAAGGGATACTATTTATTTGAAGATCCTCTTATAACTAATGCTGGCCAAGCAATTTTCTTCTTAAATCTGTAAGGTTAGGCCAGATATTAGTATCCCATTTTAAAGATGAAAGAATGAACTGTCACAAAAAAATAAATGGTTTACAATAAATTTCAGGAAAGAAGTGCAACTCTAAAATTTCTTAGTGTTTATTCTAGCACATCTGATTCTCAAAGAATTGTTAATGGAGAGAGAACCTTACCAAATGAGAGTTCATGAGACTCTCATTGCGTGGAAGTAGATGAATCATTTCAAAATATGAAAACACTCGAAGAAGAATAGAATGCGTTTTGTAGCCATATTTGATTTATAGTATACATATTATATATTTATAGTACATCTATAAATGAATTATATATATATACATATATATGTGTGTATACACACACACACACATATATATATATATATAACACATATATTAATTGTGGGAGAATGAAACCAATGTATAGATTAACTAATTTTATGCCACATTAGTCATTCTTTACACACAAATATGATTTCTGTCTTCTCCTTTCCTAATCTCTTTCTTATTCTCCCCCTACTCCTTCTCTCCTTTCTCCCCTCACATCTTTTTATTTTCTTCCTTCTTATTTACTTGATACTTTTATGTACAGGACATTCTTTGCTTTTGTGTATATATATATATACAAAAGCTATCCCTCTTGGGGTTAGAGAGATGGCTCAGCAGTTAAGAGAACATACTGCTCTTGGAGAAGACCTAAGCTTTATTCCCAGATCTCACTTCCCAGCTAGCTCACAACTGCCTGTCTTCCAGCTCTGGGGCATTTAAAATCTTCTAGCCTCCAAAGACACTACCTGTACAAAGTGCACATACATAATTAAATACAAAGTAAATATTTATGAAAAGAAATTGCCACTCTTGAAAAGCTTGGGCAATGTGACATAAAAATAAGCTAGTTAATAAATAAAAAATGCAGCATTTACTTATCCAAAGATACCATACAGTTATTAGTTGTTCACTAGACCAATCAAACTTCAGGAAACTCTGGCTTTAAAAATTAGGCAAAGAAGTGGGCAACAGCAGTCTAGGAGGAAGCCATCTCTCCAAATGTCAGTACTTGAGTCACAAGTATCAATACTTCTTCCTTAACTCAGGATTCTGAGAGCAACATTCATCATTGCTACTAACACACTCCACAGTATGTCTCCAACAACTTTATTCTAGAACAGACCATGTAGTATTATTCATTAACTTGTCAACTAGGTACTTCTACACCGTTCAACACATTTTTCTTTACAAAAATCAGATTAAATATATTGAGCTGTTATCTACTGTCACTTCTGGTAATATTCAATAGTAACATAACTAATTAGAAGTAAGAAATGTGGTCAGAAGAAATGACCTAGTGAGTAAAATGCTTGCTGCCTTTGGTGGCAAGCTAAGAGGCAGGTTTAATGCTCAGTCTTCGGAGCTATCTCCTAGATTTCTGATCAGTTACTCTCCTTTAGACTGTGCTTTCTTTTTATTCTGTTGAATAATCTTGGGTTCTTGTCTTTCATGGTAAGCCAACGTAAAACATTTTGAAGTAGATAAAGAGAAGCTGTATATAAATATACATATGGGCACTACAGAGTCAAAATGGAAATTAGTTGTCAATCATCTGGTGCTTTCACAGCCTCAAAAACCATATCTATGTTAGAGTTTAACTCATTGCAGAGTTTGCATTACAAGACTCGTGAAACTTTCAAAACTCATTTGGTGTTGGTCCTTTACATAATGTAACAGTTTGTTATTTTGTGATTTTTGCAAATGCTAACTACCTTTATCTCTTTTTGTCAGACACTAAACACATTTATTGACCAAAACATTTTCTTTTGTTTTCTCCCTTGTTTTGACCAATACCTTCCATGCTCCTAAACAATTCCTCTGTCAACTTTCTTTCACTGTCTCCCCTCCTGTGTTGACTGGTTTGTGTCAACTTGACACAAATCTCAACGTATCTGGGAAGAGGGACGCTAATTGAGAAAATGCCATCCTTAGACTGGTCTGTAGGCAAGTGTGTAGGGTATTGTCTTGATTCATGATTGGTATGGTAGGGCCAGCCACTTGTGGGTGGTGCCACCCTAGTCAGGTGATCCTGGATGGCATGAAAAAGCAGGCTGAGCAAACCGTGGGGAGAAAGCCAATAAGCAGCATTTCTCCATGGCCCCTTCTTCAGGTCTTGCCCTAGGTTCCTGCCTTGATTTCCTGCTCCAGCTTCTCTAAGTTATGAATTGGGAACTGAGAGTTATAAGCCGAAATGAACTCTCTCCTTACAAAGTTGCTTTTGGTCATCATGTTTTATCACAGCAGTAGAAACCTAGCTAAGGCATCTCTCATCTCTGCAGTTTCTCTGGGAACCATTCTGTCAGTCATCCTGACTACTTGGATGCAAATCATGGATGTGTGCCTTTCCAAATACAGGAAAATAAATGCTTGCATCAGATTTAGTCTAATCCTTTCTCTGTAGCAGAGGTCATGAAAATTCAGAAATTCTGCTACATGGTCAAAATGCAAGTCTCTGAAAATAACAGCTCAGGACAAGAGAGAAAGGAGGAGAAGGATGTTTCTAATGAAGTAGGCCAAGATGGCCAAAGAAACCTCAGAGGCCTAAGAAGTTGAATAGTATCACCAGGAAACTTACAGTTTACACAGAGCCATGAAACTAATACTTTATACATTTTGTTGTCACGTGACTTTTCCCATTCTCTTTACAATACAGAAAGGCATGTCTCCTGTAAGAAGATCTATCTCCACTGTCTTCTAGAAAGAGACGTTCTGCCTCAGGTCAAGACACACTGGGACAGCAGTTCTGTATAAGGTCAAATAAATATATTTCTGAAAAATATCTTCATTATGAGAAATAATAAAATTTATAGGTCAACTTAAAAGCATCAAAAATAAAGGAGAACAAATTTTAAATAAACAAATTCCGTTATTGTATACTTATGGTGTACATATTAAAAATAACAATAAAGCAATGAAAATGAAAGTGATGTTGTAATAAGGTTCTGGAGAGGAAAAGAACTGATAGAATGAATATATTAAAAGGGAGTTTATTAGGTGGCTACATAGTCTCTTTTGGGTAATCCAGTAATGTCTGGGAACCCAGTTTAGTCTGTGACAATGGATATTTCATCAATACCAAACTGGAAATTGAAGGGCTGGAAAATTCTTAAAGTCTTCAACCTACATCTCTGTTAACTACTGGCCATAATTATGTCAACTTTCAAGGAGCATCCTGGGGCAGCAATATGGCTGTCTTTGGTTATCTCTGGGAAAACAATGACCAGGTTAGGTTAGACTGTACCAATGTCCATACACGTTCAGTGTCTGATCTTTTCTCTCCCTTGCCTCTCAGCATTGAAATCTAACACCCTTAAGACAGATAGACTGTTTCCCACTGAATTCATGGCACAGGAACATTTTTGTTACTGATTCTGTAACAAATAATAAAAGGTTCAGCGACTTGAAACAAAACAACCTCATTATTTTCGGGTTTTGTTTGTTTGTTTGTCATAAGTGAATAGAGTTCAAACTGAACTAAAATTAAACCATCAGCAGGTTTAGTTTTAGTTGGGGGATTCCAGGGTGTAGCTGCAGTTTTCTCTCTGGGTCCTGCCAAGCCCTGGCAGTCCGACAGCCCACTTATAAAATAAATACACAAACACTTATATTATTTACAAACTGTATGGCCGTGGCAGGCTTCTTGCTAACTGTTCTTATATCTTAAATTAACCCATTTCTATAAATCTACACCTTGCCATGTGGCTCATGGCTTACCAGCATCTTTACATGCTGCTTGTCATGGCGGCGGATGGCAGTGTCTCACTGACTCAGCCTTCCACTTCCCAGAATTCTCCTCTCTCCTTGTCCCGCCTATACTTCCTGCCTGGCCACTGGCCAATCAGTGCTTTATTTCTACAGAACGATATCCACAGCACCAGGGGAATGTGTTTTCTGCTTATTTAGGTTGTTGGCAGAATTCAGTTCCTCACAGCTGTAAGACTGTCTCTCTGTACTGGTTGGCAGCTGCTGTATTTGTTGGTTGTCTTACCCATCTCTCCATTATCCGTCTTCACAGACAGCAAAAATGAAGCAAGTCTCTTCCAAGTTACATATTTTCTAATTTACCCTTCCGCTTTTCTATCCTTACGTACCCATGTGAGTAGATTAGACCAATACTAATAAAAGGTAATTACTCATTTGAAGGTTTTTCATTACATTTGCAAAATACCTTTGGCATGGAATGTCCACAAGTCAATGGCACTAAAGCATGGGTGGGGTGGGGAAAAATAAGCTTAGATTTTTCCACTTAGACATAAAAGTTCTTTTATCTGTGAGCATAGGCTATTTCCTCCCAGTAGGGAGCATACTTCCGTGCTAAGCCTGGATGTCCATTTAGTATTTCAGGCCTCCAGGGAAGTGGTCTTCTATGTTCCTATGGGCAAGAGTAATCCATGGAAATCTGCTAGTTACTGACTCCCAGACTCAGGTTAATTTACAAAACAAATTAGAATGCTACGCATCAATTCAAAAGATGGCGTTATTATACTCTGCAACTCAATGATGAATCTGGAAAGGAGTATGAATGGAACAGTGGAGACAAAGTCCCAAACCCTTCAAAACTGTAGAATTCCCTTTATGAAACATTCAGTGAGTTACAAAACCACAGGTGTAGAAGACACACCATTGGATTCCAGACACTGTGGGTTAGGGTGGCTGACTTTGAAGGGTCTTGGGGGAACATTTTTGAGTGATGAAAATATTTTGAATCCTGTTTATAGTAGGTTTGCATGAGTGTATGAATCTTCCAAAGTTTACAGAACTCTATACTTAAAGGGTGAATTTAAATTGTCTATAAAGCATACTTCAACAAATATGACACTGCAAGAATAGAAAGAAGTCTCATATCTATTTTCTCCCTTCCTTCCAGTTTTATTTATTTCATATTAGGTCTCTGATTTTGATGTAAGAGATCTGTTGCTGAACCTGGTATTAAGCTCTGCCACACTCCCGAGTTGTCATCAAGGAGACTGGTTTCCAATACTGTCTTCCTTTGGCTGCAGTCTTTTTCAAATGTCTGTGGAGGACAATGGCTTTCACCAAATGCTTTGAACTGAAGTTGCTTATTTTATTCCATTTTCTTCTCTTAAAACTTCTATCAGGAGCTGGAGAGTTTACTCAGCGGTTAGGAGTACTGGCTGCTCTTTCAGAGGAGCTGAGCTTGGTCCCCAGCACCCACATGGCAGCTGACAATTGTCTGCAGTTACAGTTCTAGGGTATTTGACATCTTCTGGCTTCCATGGACACAATGCATGTGTGAGATGTATACTTATGCAAGAAGATAAAACACTCATACACATAAAATAAAAATAAAAAATATTTCTAACAAAGCCAGATGTGGCTCATACCTATAACCCCAGCATTCAGGAGGCAGTCAAGAGTTAGAGGCATATCTGTGTGACATAGTTAGATCCTGTCTTATAAGACATATGGAGGGAAAGAAAGAAGGAGATAGAGAGAGAAAAGAAAGGATATATAGAGAGAGACAGAGAGACAGAGACAGACAGAGAGAGAGAGACAGAGAGAGAGAGAGAGAGAGAGACAGAGAGAGAGAGACAGAGAGAGAGAGAAAGAAAGTGCCAGAATATGCTATAGGATCATAGTTGCCTAATGTGTGAAGGTGGTGTCACCATATAACCCATTGTCTTAGCTACTTGCACTTCATAAAGAGTCTTAGGAATCACAATTCCATTGAATTTTAATGGTAATCCTCACACCAGTTATTAACGGAGATAGATGTCTCATTGCCATTTGATGACTTTGTTATTTTTCAGATTCAAAAAATTCCATATCGACAGTCTACAGTACAGTAAAGTGGGTTACCTTTGGTAATAACTGGGTTAGCACTAAGTTTTCTAGAAAGCCAACTCTGAGACAAAAATGAATGTGTGAGATGCATACATGTGTATTTGGGAAGATGTCCCATGGACAACAGAGGAGTGAGGCAATGTAAAGGGCGTGCCTATATGAAGATAGATTACTGTTTCTTTTGCTACATACTACTGGCTACTTAACTACACAGTACTATTTTCCAATGCCATCTGCAAAGCATTTGAAGTCTGTCTCAGGGGAGTAATGGGCCACCATAACTCTATCAGCTATTGACCTTCATCAAGTGAAATCTTGCTTTAGGGTTAATTCTGCTTCATGCCTGGGTTCACATATTCTGACACTGAGCAGTCCTTTTTTTTTTTTTTTTTTTTTTTTTTTTAAAAAAAAAAACACTTCTGGAGTATCTGGAGTTCTGAAAACAAAGACTAAAAATTACATGGGTAACTAGAAATGAACTGCGTCCAACATGAAACTGGGAGGAATTTGTGGTAAGCTGTTTGCTGTAGTTGTGGTGTGATACTGGACCAGAAAGAGCAAAAGAATAGAAAGTGGGGATTGAGGGATGAGCAATATATTACATGATAGAACTACTGTAAGGTGTCTGTAAGTCAGCACGTGTAAAGCTTTTAGAATAGTGTGTGGCACATGCCAGACAAAGCCAATATATAATTTCTGTTGTATATCATAGCAGACTGAATCAAGATGTAGATTTACATTGGCACTCTTTGATATAGCTCCCATAATTGATGTTAAGTGATTTTGTAAATTTTTAATTAGTCCTGATAGCTATAAAAATATGGTTGATGTGGAACAGAAATGTCTTTACTGTTCTGGGGGCTGAAGGTCTGAGAGTTTGGTCAGGTTTAGTTCTGGAAAACCCATCTCCTGGGGGTACAGACTGACAATTTATTGTTAATATTCTCTCAGTAGAAAGCAGCCAGGCAAGCTTTTGATAAGGGCACCCATCATATTCATAATACTCCATCTGCATTACTGGAATACCTTCCTTTCAAGGCCTTATCCCCTAACACCAGTACACTGAAATTTAGAATTTGATCATATATATTTGGGTGGTGACACAAACAATCTTCTTCAAAATTTTACTCACATGGACTCAGCCTAGGCAAAGTCTGTTAAATCCACCACAACTCTTTGGATATCCCCTAGGTCTAAAGCTTAATTTGCTTCTAGCAACTAGACTGACTGCCAATTATGGTTCTTGCTGTGAGCCAAATAAATAGTAAGGTTCTTGGATACATTAACTCTGAGGTTTACTTTCTGAATATTTATTTCCAAATAGCCTACTGTTATTTACTTTGATGTTATTTAAAAATAAAGTGGCAGATTTTGCATCAAGTGAATCACTTCATGGGAAATTCAGAGTGTTTTCTTAGGTAAAGTAGGGCATTGAATTAAGGAAGAAGAGAAGGGTTGTATCTGTAATGGTCACAGAAATTATGAAGCTTATGTGTGAAGCACAGTGCTGAGCATGTGACATGCCATTGGTAATTTAGGCTACACCTTACTCATGAATAAATCTCATTTGTGGAGTGCTACCTGCTCCTCATGGTCAGCAACTTCCTGATTCATTGGTGCTTATATGGCATAAGTTATTAAATGTTCAGAACTGCAGCCTTGTAGGTAGTTATACATTACAATTGCCATTTGCAGAGAGAAAAAGAGTAACTACTAGGTAAGCAACTCGACACAGACAGGGCTACCTAGCTGTTAAATAGTGGGATAAGACTGTAACTTCCTATTTTCTTCTAGGAAAGTTTCACCACGTCCCACTGCTTCTGCCCTAAACATCTTCTGCTACTGTGCAGGTGGCTGGCGCATTAACAACATCATCCTGTGGGTTTGTCAAGCATGTGGGTGAGAATTAGCCTAATAAAAACTCAATGGAAGTGTTTTAGCCTGAAGAAAAGCAAGGTACCTTTTTTTTTTTCCTTTTTCCTCAGAGTTTATGTGTTGACAGTGTAAAGAACTGGTACAAAGGAGGTTGTCTTGTTTCCGGCTTTATAGTCTCCATCTGGTCAGGAAAGGAGTAAATTGACCACATCTGCTACAAATCTGTGGCTGTGCTTTGGAGCCAGGCAGCTTTGTTACTAACCCTCACAATAACTTCCCCTCACCCAATCCAGGACATTAGAACCTGTGTAGAGTGTACTTATATTCACAACTTTTGTACTCTTTACTAGACGTCTTCAGACACTGATTGTCTTGAGTATCCTGTAGGGAAGGAGATGCATAATAAAAATTTAAGTTATAGATAGTATGTTAGGTTTGGTGGTTGATAAAGTGAGGGTAATACGTAAGATTTAAGCTATCAAATGAGAAAAGGCTTCTACAAAATACAGTTATGAAGTCAAAATACAACATCAGTAGTAACTGAAAGCAAATTATTTTGTAATAGGAGTCTACTAATAAGAATAATAGAACTACTTTTAGAGAAATTAATATTTCCTCAATTTAAGATTCAAATTAATTTTCCCTTACAAATTCATTACAAATATTCATCTATAAAAGTCATTTAAGATTTTATTGTTTTACCAATGTGTATGGTTGTTTACATGCACGTGTAGACAGAAGAGGGTGTTGGCCCTTAGGGCTAGAGTTACAGGAGGTCAAGAGTAGCTAATGTGTAGCTGGGAATTGAATTCAGATTCTCTGCAAGAGCAAGTATTAATAACTCCTGAACCATCTCTCCAGCCCCCATAAAATTTGTGCATTCTTAATGCACAAACTATGTTCAAAATAGTGTAGGTTAGCTTTAGATCATAGGCCATAGTTTCCAACTCCTGATTTAAAGAAAACTAGAATTTATTTTATTTTATGAATCTATTGAGGAAGACACAAAATACATGTATTCTATAAACAGGTGAAGAATATCCTCATGAATAAGTTTCCACAAAATCATTTACCAGGCTATTTTCTTGTGCAAAAACAGAGGGATGAGCTCATATTTTTAGGACTCAATGATTTCTGAGCTTAGAGCTTTCAGCTCTATTACAACCTCTTTGAGGAAGAGGAAATGGACTGAAGGTTGAACTGATCACCAGTAGTCAATGATTTTACCAGTAATGTTTATGTAATAATGCTTCTATAATAACAAAAAGTTTAACTTTATGGGCCAGGAGAGATGACTCAGTGGTTAAGAGTGTTTGTAGTTCCTTCAGCAGGCCTGAATTTGTTTCCCAGTACCCATATCAGGTGGTTCACCACCATCTGTAACTTCAGCATCAGGGGATATTGAGACCTCTACATACACCTGCACACACATGGTACACACACACACACACACACACACACACACACACACACACATACACACACACACAAATAAAATTTATCTTCTTTTTAAAAGTTAGGATTCAGAGTCTAGCGTGTTCACCATTATGCAATGGAACCAGAATATGTAGCCCAGGCTGGCCACAAACTCCTGATCCCCCTGCCTATGCCTCCTTCAGCAAGTCATACAGGCAGGAGCAGGACCTATTCCTGATGCTTTGGCAGGCTTTTGGGAATGTATTTCTCATACTGGGTTGCCTTGCCCAGCCTTAATACGAGGGGAGGAGCTTAGTCCTATCCCAAGTTGATATGCCATGCTTTTTTGACACTCATGGGAAGCCTGCCTCTTTATGAACAGAAACAGAGGGGTAGTGGATTGGGGGGGGAGCAGGAGGGAGATGGGAAGAGAGAATGAGAGGAGGGGAGGGAGGGGAAACTTCAGTCGGGATGTAAAATAAATGAATACATTTAATTAATAAAAAGAAGAAAAAAGTTAGGATTCAAGAAGCTTCTGGTTGTACACATTTGTCTTGAGATGTTGGGAAATTATGGATATTCTCCATTACTCTAACTAGTACTGTGCCTTATGCATCCCTTTCATTGGGCAGGCCCTGGGTTATATCCATTATAATAAAGCAGTATCCATAGGTGAAATGTTTTTCTGAGCTCTGAGCTATTCCCTGATATTATCAGAGCCCAAGAGATGGTTAGGGATTGACATCCCAAAGCACAAACTATTGGTCAGAGGCTGTTAGTATTCAAATTGGCACAGACTTATATGGGAATAAGCCTTTAGTGGGGTCCAAGCTAACACTACATTGTTAGTATCACAAGGGAGATTATGTAAGACATCCAGTCGGTATCTAGGAAGTTGGGGAAATTGTTGGCAATGGGGAATGAGTTAAGTTGAAGTTTCAGTATTTGTGCACATGGTCTTATTTAGAAATAGAGACTTTTCAGCTATAACTAATTTATGATGGTATTAGAAGGGATTATGGTGTTTCCTAAACATAATAACTTGTAAGCTATATGAGGACACAGACACATAAAATAAACTGATTCTGGGTAAATATTAATTAATTTTTAAAATTCAGGGTTTCACAATATAGACTAGGCTTCATGGGAATTATTATGCAGCCAAGACTGGCCATCACATTTTTGCAATGCCCGCCTTAACCCTTGGAGTGCTGGTGTTGCCATGTCTAGTACCTTCTAGATACTTTGAAGTGATGAGTCCACAAACCCTAAGATATTCAGTGATCAGTAGAATCTATAAAGAGGCAAGGGAGAATCATACATTTCAGCCTTCAGGGACAGTTTGTCCTGCTGAGATTTTATCTTAGACTTCTTGGACTCCAGAATGATGAGGAAATATATGCTATTATTTTATTTTGTTTAGCTTTGCTCTAGTAACCCTAGGAAAGTGAGACAGAGTGGGTAGAACATAGCTCTAACATGCAAGAGTGTGTTAACTCTTGCTATAGTTCTTGTTTCTGCATTTTGGCTATTTAGACCTGGCTGCACCACTTGCTAGGTTATCTTTCTAAAGACTGGGCATGATAACCATCTAGATCTACAAGGAAATTAGTTAGGAATGTTGGTGTTTCTGTGCCATTACTTAGCAGGATCAAGAGACTCAGAAGATCATGAATGTCTGAGTGGATTAATGGAGGGAAAGTGGTAACCTGAGACTTGACCATCACATAGAATGTACAATTTCTCAAAGCCAGGTTTAGCTACAGAGACAGTTGGCCTGGGATTGTCCTACCTATGGTGAATATAGACTATGCATTCTATAAAGAAATGAAGCCTTAGGTGTCAGTACTTACTGTGAGAGAAAGATAATGATCCGCAACAGCAAATCAATTATTACATCATTTACAAGGTCATGTGAATGATCAACTTATAAAACAGAAAATTCAAGAGCAAGCAAGCAACAGCATGGTGATAACCACTAATGTGGAAAATGTGATTTGCTACAAGTTTCCAAGCTTAAGTCCATTGCTTCCAAGGGGGCCACCGGGAATATCACTTTAAGTTATAAAATCTACATCCCACCAAGCCTCCTTTAATTAGTGTAAATTTGCTTGGGCAGGAACGGGAAGTACCCAGAACTTTTAAATTGCCATCCAATGCAGTTTCTAAGGTGAAGCAGCCACCACTAGAAGCCATAGTGGGCCTTCTTATTTGAGGGTGATACACAGCAGCCAAATGACAAACAAGAGCTGGAAAAAGGCCCATTTCACAGCAGGACTAATTCCTGCCTAGGTTCAGTCTTTGACTTTTTTCTCTAATGACTGAATATATACCTGTATATGTTTGCTAGTTTACAGACTAAATTATTACTGGGTCTGTGAATCTGGAATAAGAGACATTGTAAAAAGACAGAATTAAATATCTAAGACCCTCTCAATCCCTCAAAGAAAAATCTCACATAGTTACGTAAAAGAACATTCATGAAGAAATAAACTGAAGGCATGGATGCAGTAATGGGGATTAGAAGCAACGTGGCTGTCTCTTGTATGGACTGTGGACAGGTACAGTGTGGTGGATGTACATTGTGCATATTATGCAATATCAATAACTGATAGGTCATATACATATTGACATAGAGGGAAGGATGCTCAGTGTGTGTTCCTTAATGAAAAACCGGTAAATGCAGTACAACTGAAGCACATGAATTATATATTAAAACTATATGTGTGCTAAAATTGTATGTCTCATAGAAATATACAACAAAGAGAAACCGTTAAACACAATGGTTACTTAGGGGAGGGACACTGGGGTGATAAGCGAGAATGAGAGACAAAATAAGCAAATGAAGAAAATGTATTTTAAAACAAACCAAGAATGGGTGTTTCTGAACCAACGGCAATCGCATATTATCAACTGGGGAAAGGAGTGAATTCAACTGTTTCCCCCAGAAGTTCATTACAGCCATCCATTGCAACACATATGACAAGATCATGTAAATGGGAAGAGGAATTTGGAATGTGCCAGTTGGATGGCTAGCAGGAATTGTCTGGAGACCAGTCTCTTTTCCGCAGAAATAGATTCCCAAGGACACTTGGCAATCGTACTGTAGTTGAAGTTTCCACATCCTTTCCCAGTCTTCATTGCATCTGGATAGAGATGATCTTCACATGATGTGGGATCTGTGTCCTAAGAAAGTCCTTGATTTTTTCAGATTCCGAGGGATTGGGTGCATTTGTAGGGGGATCTGGCCTACTCCTCTGACAACATTTCAAATAGTTATTCATTAATGCTCAGGGGAGTAAGATGGGAAGACAATTGGATCTAGGGGGCCTCTAAATCACTTTCTTCCTTATTTCTCTTTGAACGGTGTCTCCTGTGCATAGCATCTCTGAGCCAGAGCTTGGGGAGAGGAAGATGAATCTGGACTGTATAGTACTCTTTGGTACGCCTTAACATCTGCTTCTGTGGTTGAACACAGAGGAAAGGAGATGTTTGTAAGAAGAGCCAGAATAACTATATAGCTCCGTAGAGGCATAAGGCCATTTTCCCAGGGACACAGGGGTGAAACAGAATGAAGTGTGAGGAGCTAACACGAGCTATGCTGAATCCCCGAAGCTCTGCATTTATGGGGAGATTTGCCTTAGCCAGGTTGAAGGAACATATGGGAAAAGTCCAGGCCAAATTTACGCGATGGAAACAATGAAGCTTCTAAAAGAGCAAGCTGGACAATGAGAAAAGGAACAGGAAATAGGAAATTCCATGCCACAAGTTGTTTCATTTTATCCCACTAGGAAAGCTGAACATCCTAATAGGGAAAGTATCCGCTTTTCATCACCCTTACCCTCGGTCTCACTGCAAGAGGCTTAACTCATTTTGTAGCTCAAATAAGTTTTATTAATTTTTGTAATTGAGTGACTTAATGTGGTTACTGTGGCCAAGAAATGGATTTCAATGCTATTTTACTCTGATTACCACTTATTTAAGTTAAAAGGGGAGCAGGGTAAAATGCCTTTGTATTTTACTTGTACATTGTATTTATTTAGGTAATAAAAATACCATGTATTTATTTGTTGTACGACTTTGCTGTTTTTGTTAGGCCATAGCTTTTAGTAACCACTGAAAGAAAATATTAAAACTGAGAAATACCACTAATTTTAAAATATGCAACAAATTTAAAAGAATTGGTTCAATAAAATATTGTAACTGCTCTCTATAACTTGTACTGATTGAAAAAAAAGTCAGAGTATTATGTATTATTTAGTGAAATCACATATTAAAATAATTTTTATTTTGTCCTTTTAGTTAATGGAATAATGTGTTTTGCTATTACCATTTCCTTCGGACATGGTATCCTTCGGATACTCAGCAACACAGATGATCAAGAAGACAGATGCACATTGCCTAGTACCAGGATCATTAGCTATCCATATCTAAATTCAGATTCATAAAAATGAAATAAAACATGCCATTCCTTAGCATTAGCCATTTTCAGAACTCAACACACCTGGCTAGCAGTGACCCTAATGGCTAAATTTTTAACCTGATAACAAGTCGTTGCCCTTTCCCGGACACCTTTCTGGCTCTTTCTACCTTTCCACCACTGTAGAGAGCTTTACTGGCAAGTACAAGGAAAGATATCTTACTGGGCAAATTCATCTGGAATTTCACCAATATGTAATCACAGGAAGCTGTGCCAATGCCAGGGTGAACATTCTCCTTGGAGCAACTGTCGTCTGTCCATATGCTATTGTGTAGATCCCTCAGTATGCCTGTCAGTGTGGACCCAAACATGCTTTTATTCTGTCAGTGTTCACCCCAGTGTGCTTTTATCAATAAGGTTTATCTTATATCCCTATGGCCCAAGGAATCTTTTCAGTATGCTCCCTTGTGCAAACCTTCTAATTATCACAGAAATGATAACCTTCCTTTCCATGTACAAAGATGCATACGAAGGTCAATTGAAACTTACTGGGGGATAGGAAAGGACAGTCTATGAAGGCATGTCTGGCTCCATAGGTATCTGATTTTTTGAAAAACCATATAGTGGTTAGTTTATAAAATATTTCTTTAATGTTATCAGGGGCAAAAAACTGTTCTTTTTCTTTTAAAGTAAAAGTAGTTAACTATTTTATAATTTAAAAAAGTCTTATTTATTTTTTTAAATAAGTTCTCACTATGTTGACTAGGCTGGCCTAGAACTTGCTATGTACGACAGACTGGTCTCAAATTCATAGAGATCCACCTGCCTCTGCCTTTCACGTGCTGGAATTAAAGGTACACCCCCCTCTACATCCATTAGTAACTGACAATTTTGTTCACAGTTATATTTGAAGAACATAGGGTCGAGAGCTTAGAAGCTGACTTCATTCTTCTGGTGCCAAGGAAGCCATGGAGCACATACTTTTATTTTCTTTATGGTTTGTGCTATACTCATGATAATGTGTACGTAAGTAAGCATTCAATACATTATATATTGTTTTTCCTAGAAAAAATTTAGATGTTGCAAAGAGGAAAAAAATAGATAAGAGCTTAGCACAAGATGAAAAAAATACCTTTGGGATGATCTAAAGGGTATTTGTTTTTTTAACAAAATAAAATATAATAAGATAAAACAAAAACCATCACAAAGATGTTGGACAAGGCAAATCAACAGTTGGAAAAGAGCCCCAAGGTAAGGCACAAGAATCAGAGACCCACTCATTCACACACACAGGAGTCCCATAAAAATACTGAAAGCTGTAATATGTATGCAGATGACTTCACACTGACCTGTGTGGGCCCTGTGCTTTCCACTTCAGTTCATAAAAACTTTGCTCAGTTGATTTTGAAGGCTTTGTTCTCCGGTGTCCTTTATCCCCTCTGGTTTCCACGCTCCCGCCTCCTCTTCCACGAGTTCCTTGAGATCTGAGTGGAAGGGTTTGATGAAGACATCTTGTTTTAGAGATGTGTATTCCAACATCTCTCTTTCTGTGCGTAACATGTTTAGCTGTGGGTCTCTGAATCTGTTCCCATCTACTGCAGGAGGAAGCCTCTATGATAATGGCTGCCTATGGCACCGATCTATAAGTATAGCAAAATATCATAAGGAGTCATTTTATTTTATTGTTACTGTTTTTTAGGTCAGTATTACTTGGTTTTACCCTAGGTCTCTGGATGCTCTAGTCTCTGATACTTGGTCACTTAAGCAGGTATGGGTTGAATCTTGTGGAGGAGTTGCTGTGGATATTGCTCTGTATGCTGTGAAGGTGTTGCTCTGATGTAATTGGTAAATAAAATGCTGATTGGCTAGCAGCCAAGCATGAATCATAGTATAGGTGGGACAAAGAGAGAAGAGAATGCTGGGAAGAGGAAGGCTGAGCCAGGAGGCACGTCCAGGGAGCAGCATGTAATAGGCACACAGTTAAAGCAATGGAACACGTGGCAACATATAGATTAACAGAAATGGGCTGAGTTTAAGTATAAGAGCTAGTCAGTGGTAGGCCTGAGCTAATGGCTGAGCAGTTTAGTTAATATAAGCTTCTGAGTGATTATTTTATAAGCGGTTGCAGGGTCCGTGGGGCTGGGCAGGACTGGAGAAAACTCCAACAACAAGGGGGCCTTAAGTCAAATCAGATATTGATAGGTTACTCCCACAAGCTTTGTACCATTGTTGCCCTAGCATATTTTGTAGGTAGGACAGATTGTAGATAAAAGGCTTTGTGGCTGTGTGAGTGTTTTTTACATTTTTTGGTAGTCTTCAGAATGCCTTTTCATACCAAAGACACTAGAAGATGGGAGTAAGGGTTCTATGTAGACATCAGCTCAACCTCTCCTTGTTCAACGAGTTGTGTGAGTGTTGTCCTGAAGAGCATTTGTTGTTAGGATTTGATATTTATTAAATTGTCCAGTTAATGTAATTTTATAAAGTAAAATGTGCTAGGAAGTTAAGATAAATATAAATGAGACATCTGTAAACAA
>CABHPP010109276.1:63601-70924 GCA_902168425.1 Peromyscus attwateri
GTATTCAATATATGCCAGAATCCCAAAGAAGTAGACTCTAATACCAGTGAAGAAATGGACTAGTTAGTGAGGCAAGGGCAAACAGGAAAAGAACAAAATCTTCTTTCTTCCTTTTCCTCATATAGGCTTCTAGCAGAAGGCATGGCCCAAATTAGAGGTGTATCTTCTTACCTCAAAAGATCTGGATTAAAGGTGTCTTCCTACCTCAAAGATCTGGGTAAGAAGGCGATTTACCACCTTCAAATTAAGCAAAAACACCCCACAGTTGGGCTCTATTCAGGGATTTTAGTTAATTCCAGATGTAGTCAAGTTGATAACTAAGAATAACCATCACATGGTCCCTGGTTTTATATTTTAGATAAGCATCAAGAAATCATGAAGAAGGGAGGAAGGGGCATTTTAGATATGAAACTCTGTGCAAGACAGGACAGGAAGCAAGCTGTGTTTGGGCAGATCAAAGAGAGCAGTGAAATTCTGTTAAGATAAGAGACCCAGTCCAGTTCTTTCCCAAACTGGTCAAATCTGAAGTCCCAAGTCATGGGCTTAAATCTCATGGATGCTAGCTGTGAGATCCTGGGAAGCTCATTCAAACTCCCGTTTATCTCTGAGTCCAAGGAAATAGCTTTTATTCTGTTTGACATGCTCTCAAGAACTAGATGAACTCTGAGTAACAAAGTGCTTAATGACTTGGTAAACCCCATAGAAATGGAAGACATCAGTTTGCTATGAGTTTCTGTACTGTTAAAAACCTTGGAAATATGTAACTCTAAAGCACCTCCATTAGGAAAATTAAATAAATATTATTTTTCTTTCAAAAAATGGAAATTGTAGAAAAGTTTAATTTCAAGTACTATTTTGACTGCTTTTAAACCATCTTTAACTTGAGAACCCAGACGCCATGTCATGTCAGACAAGACCCAATCAGTCTCTTTTCTGAAAGATGCTGTTTCTAATCCTAATGTATCTGCTACCACTTTGACATGCAGGGCTTGCACAATACTGGTAACAAGCTTAATTAGGTGCCTAGAAAACAATGCTTCAATTTTGTTTTTGTATCTTTCACTTGCTTTGCTTCAACTGAAGTTCTATTCTTTTCTACCTGGACTGTCATCTTGAAGTCAGCTCCAGTGCCCTTTACACTGAGAAACTTTTGCTTTGAATTAGATAGGTAAGCACCCCTCTCTTAATTTTAAATTCAGTAATGAGTCTGAATGGCATTAGAGATTACCATTTAGAAAATATATATACTAAAAATGGAGATGGTAATTTGCAATCGTTCTCAACTGTCCTCAAATGAATCTCACAAGGCATTGCTTATGATATTTCATCTATTTTGTATGCATATGTTTCACATAATATTTCAAATATTAGGGTACATTTTGTGGCAATATGTCCATTTAACTTTTGCATGAGTGTTGTATGTGTATGTGTACATGTGTGTACGTGCACTTGCCTGTGTGAGCACATGTGGAGGCCAGAGAATGATGTTGAGACATCTTCTTCACTCATTCTCCACCTTGTTTGTTATGATAACCTTTCTTCCCCTGAACTTGAACCTCACTATTTTGTCTAGACTGGCTGGCCAGCAAGTCCCTGGGACCCACTTGTCTCTGACCCCTATGGTTACAGACCTGTGTGACAGACCTTTGTGGTATGCTTGGCATTTGCATGGGTGTTGGAGATCCAAATGTAGGATATCATGCTTCCTATCAAAGACTTTACTCACTCAGTGATATCCAAGTCCCTAATATTTTAATATTGGTAGTTTTCTCCATATGCTGTTTTAAAAATCAATGATTAAAATTTTAGGTTCTGTGGTCTTGTTCTTCTTTCCCAAACATGGAAACTGAGACACACAGAAGACATAGAGATATACAAAGGCATGTCTCTGCTTGGCTAACAAACTCTATTTCTAAAACAATGTGATAATTTTTTTTTAATTTAAAGGCATTATGAAATAATACCTGATCTGAGAATCCTGGGCTCAAGTTCTTGATTAAAAGCCACGACTTGGTCATGTTGACTTCTTGCCTAAGACACCTGCATTTGTTTGAAGTAATTAATATTGTTTTGAAAATATGAGATTATTTGTCTATTACACCAACAAAATCATGAATTTAGCAGGTAGAGGAATCTGAATTTTTCTCTTCAAAGGCCCATGATGGATGTCAGACAAATAGCCATTATGTGAATTAGTGAGTGGCCATGAAGAAGAGCATGGCTTCTGCCATTGTCTATGGCACACTGTCACAGTAAAGTCCAACCTATGTTGCAAATATTGCTCTCTGCTCATGTTTCCCATCCCCCAACATAAGAACCTGGAGAACTGATGTTGTGCTTGCTGAGAACAAGGAAAACGATGGAGGAAAGCAGCTTCTTAAGGATGAAACTACTTATCGTTCTGTTTGGAGTGCTCTGAGATGAGGCAGGAAATGATGGAAGACAGAATTTTCTCATACTCTGCCCACTTTCTCACGGGGCTAGCAGACTGCTGATCCTTTCTGGGACACCACCACCTGAAGGATAGCTGCAGACTAAATGTGGAAAAGCTATGTTCAGTCTCACTGGGAAATAGTAAACACCCAACAGAACTATTATTATTAAATGCTGTGTGAAGAACAATGACTGTTTGCTCAAATAGGTCAATGAAGTTCACAGAAGCTCTGTTGCTGACTTTCGAGTGTGATAATCCTTAGCTCTCTCTGTACTTTATCCTGAACCAACTGAGTCACAGAGGCTGAGGGCAAGAAACAAAAATTAAAACTACAGGAGTGTCAGTGAACTAAGATTGACAAAGATTAAAAGCTATCAGCTACTTTAAATGCAAAAAAACAAGGTACTGGGAGGTAACAGTTGCTTTGAATTAGCCATGTTTTGGAATAAACCCTTACTGGAACAATGAAGCACTATTCTATCACACAAGGTACATGAATCTACTTGTAGTTTTTTTTTTTTTAACCCAGTATAGACTTTCTGTTCTAGTTCACTTTAAAGAGAGTTGAAACACTAAATATCTGTCAGCGAATGAAAGACTTCCTGTTTTGGTGTTAAAGTGAAATGTAACTATTTTTTAAACAGCTGTGTCTTCCTTATCAGCCATCTTCTCATTCATATAGAGTAAGTACTTCAGTCTTCAAAGGTTAGGGGATGCCAACCAAGTAAAGTCATGTCTTGGACAGATAAGTACCCATGGACCGGATCATGTTTAGGCACTGCATCTGCCCTGTATTGTTATCTTCTCTGCACTTGAAAATGAGGATGCAGCTCTGTGATGATGCAGTCAGTAACATGAGAGCACAAATTTAGAGACATGTTGATATCTTGCTTTGGTGACAAAAGGTCAGATTCAAGGCTGCAAATAATCTGGGTTGCTCTGATTACCAAAGAGGGACTAGGAAGAGCTAATCTGTGGACAGCTCACTGAGACTCCACTGTGGGAGTGACAAGAAGTCTCTACTGCTTTACCTTCAGTGAGCTGCTTTCTTGGTGTTTCCAGCTTTATGCTCTACCCATCTTATAAGAATATAAACACTTCATTCCCACATTTCATCACTCACTTGCTTATTTTCTCTCCTGTTTCTCTGACACTGGGATGTAAGTGCTTATGGGAGGATATTTTGTATTGTTCTACATACAACAACTGTCCGCTATCATGGTGGACAGCTTAGGGAGGTTTTCCATAAATATGTATTGATAAAATATATCCAGCATGAAAAAGATAAAACAACTAATTTGGTCTCATTTGAACACATCACATTTTCCTTTGTTTTTAAATCAACTCACACAGCATCCCGATCTTCCTTACTTATCTTGGAGTTCAGTGACATCCTTAGATATCTCTCCAAATGCATTTACTTATATATTTTTATTAGGATGAGAGCCTTCTTAAAAGAGGGTGGAGCCAGCTGTTGGATAATACCGCAAATACATTGACAAAGGAAGTGGACTGGATTGTACCTTTAAAATAACTAATATGAAACAGCCTTTGAGACATATGAACAAGAAGATGAAAGCAAATAAAGTGAAAGCTGAGGAGAAAATTTTGAAATGGATGATTGACAAAAGGAAATCTATTGGAAACAGAGGCCTTTATACTGGGCGAAGCGAGAGTGGAATTCATTAGCAAAGTAGAGAGAAATCTCAAATGTCAAAATAAAAGATGGACCAATGCAGCAGGTGTAGCATTTGGTAGCAAGGTGCTATCAAGCTGAATGGTGCTCAGATGGGAGTTCTTGGGGCATCTGAGCTCCAGCAGGTGGCACACATATTGTGTTCTCTGACTTAGGAGGAAGTAGATAAGGAAAAGCACTAAGCTTTGTAATTTTAGTTAACTTGCTTTTGGAACCTTTATGTGGTTAACTTTAGTGACATTTCTTTTGTATGTCTACTGTTTTTAGCGTGTGTGTGTGTGTGTGTGTGTGTGTGTGTGTTTAGAATATGTTCTCCACTATAATCTAAAGTAAAAATAGTATACAATTTAAAATGTTTCATTTGAGTTATGATGGAAGATGATAATTATCTAATCAGTCCCCAGCTTTGCTTTCCAACGTTTGTTAGGAGCACAGTGGCAGAGGTCCGTGTGGATGTTCGTGAACTCTTCTGCCACTGGAGACTATGCTGAGATGCCTGGCACATGACGACCCTGGAGATCATGTGGATGTCCGTGGTCCATGTTGTCACCAGAAACCACATGTAAGTCCGTGCTCCTGCTGATTGTAAAGGACAAGGAAGCTACTTTTGCCTAGGTATTGATGACTACAGACTCACAGAAAGAGGGACATAGAAGCCTTCTGTGACAACCACTATCCACCACTCATCCCCCCAAACAAAAAAAGTAACAGCCTAGCCAGAAAGCTGTTGAAGAGAACTCTTAAAAATTGTGATAAGGATGCTGAAATGTAACTCTCCACAGTTGATGGCTTTTGGCTGGGATACAGATGGGGAAGGACTCGGTTTTCTTTTAAGGGCAGGCCACTAGGAATTTGACCATGCTCCAGTAAGTATATGGGCAACACAAATTAAACTTGTTTTTTTTTTTTTCTTTTTTTGGGAGAAGCTAGGCCACAATGGTGGGGACAGTCATAGGAAGACTGGGAAGTGAATGTGTTTGGGGTTCATGATGTGAAATTCCCAAATAATCAATAAAAATATTATGAAAAAAAGAGCATTGTGTGGGTGAGAAATGAGCTGATAACCAGGCATTCCTCCTTTAGGACATCACTAATGAATGAACAAATATGTAAACAACTAGAATTTGGATAACATAGTGAGTACTATAGAAGCTCAGAAGAACACCAAAATTCAGGGAGGTGGCAGTTGTAATTTAGCTTTCATTGTCAACTTGACACAACCTAGAATTACTTCGGAAGAGTCTTAATGAAGGACTGGCTACATTCAGTTGGCCTGTGGCATGTCTGTGAGGAACAGTCTTGAGTGCCTTGTATGATGTAGGGGATAAACCCTAAATGCAAATGGTGCCTCTGGTAGTAGCTCAGATAAAAAGACATAGATGAAGGAAAGTATTATTTTTTCTTTCTTGGACATCTTTCTCACTGGCAACTTCACCTACCCTATTGATGCCTTCGCTGATATTAGAACCAACTTTATTGGGTTTCTGTTGTGATCCGAAGACCAGAAGCTCTCTAGAGATCATCCAGATCTTCAACACAAGGTTAGGACTGCTAAGGTACCCAACCTAATGAATGAGCAACCACCAGTTTCTTGTCTCTCTGCGGACTGAGATAGCCATTGTTGGTCAACTCCAACTATGTTCTGAAAGCCAACCTAATAAGTCCTTTTTAAATAGATAGCCATTGTTGGTCAACTCCAACTATGTTCTGAAAGCCAACCTAATAAGTCCTTTTTAAATATATGTTTATTTTATCAGCTCTGCTATTCTAGAGAAACATGCCTACTAAGGGCCGCTTTGGGAGAAGCAAGAAGGGAAACATAACCAGGAAATTGGCAGATTTATTTTAAAGTGATGTGAGCATTCAGAATTCTCTTTTTTCTTATCTTTATTTAGTGAATTTGATGCTTGAATGCAGAAGCATTTGACGAGGTAGCAAAGCATAAAGTGTGTTGAATGAAGTCACATAGCTTAAGTAAGATGTGATTTCAAACCCATCAGAGCATTATGACCTTGTAATTCATGTACTTTTTCAAAAAGTTGATTCTATGGTGGCTACTTCCTGTCCTGTTAAATGGAAATATGAGAGGGAGATTACAATGTAACTTAAGTCATATCCTGTCGCTTCAAATATACAAGCCAATGAGTTTATCAAATCTTATCCCAGAAATAAATATACTTATGCAATTTCCACAACCTCACATTTTTCTACATTTAAGATGGGAACATTAATAACTTCTTCCAAATGATTGTAAGCTGGGGAGAAGTGTGAAAAGATATGAAATACTTAGGACTTTGGGTACATAATTTGTCTTTACAAGTTATCTATAGTTATGTTTAACACAAAGGCTTTCGGATAAGGAAAAATAATTGTCATGTTGATCCTAGCAAGTAGTACTAGGAAGTTGTTATTGGCAATTTAAACTTTTAAAGGTAAAGAAGTAGAGAAAAGCTAAGGCACTAAAGAAGCAGTGCTAACCAATTCATGGCAGTGCTAGGCTCAGCCTTCTCTCCTCCAGATCATATCTCCATCTGCACTTCCAAACTGACCACAACCACCAAAGCTTCAACTAGAGCTAGTCAAAATTTTTATTACCAAAGAAGAGGTTTAGGTATGGCTTTCACTAGCAGATATCGAAGTATGTCATGATTTTAACCACTGGGTCATCGTAGTTGAAATATTATGCCTGACTAATTAATATTTCTGCTTGTACCATGTGTAGTTAATCTCTTCAAAAACAGAAGATTAATTGCATAATCTCAATAAGTCAATCTTAAATTGCAATGTGGCATTGGAAAGCTAAAACAATACAAGAACAACAAAAACAGCCCAAACCCCAAAAATTTTATTTTTTTAATTGAAAAAAACACTGGAAAATGGAAAGAACTCTCATGTTAGTGGAACAGCAGATTTAATATTATGAAAATGGCTACATTACCAAAATCAATATATAGTCAGTACAATTTCTGTCAAAATTCCAAGATATTAAATTCCAGAAGCTACAAAAAATCTGTACTCCATTTAGAATAAAGAAAGAAGACCCAAAATGACCAAAGTAATCCAAAGCCAAAAGAATAGTGTTGGTTGTCTCAAAATACATGATTTCAAATTCTTCTACAGATACACAGTAAAAAAAAAATCTATGTGGTACTGTCATACACACACACACACACACACACACACACACACACAC
>CABHPP010109277.1:0-15243 GCA_902168425.1 Peromyscus attwateri
CCCCCCCATCCCTCATCCCCTCCTCCAAAAGGGTAAGTTCTCCCACGGGGAGGACAGCAAAGCTAGTACATTCAGTTGAGGTAGGACCAAGCCCCTTCCCACTGCATCAAGGCTGTGCAGGGTGTCCCACCACAGGTAATGGGCTCCAGAAAGCCAGCTCATGCACCAGGGATAGATCCTGATTGCACTGCCAGGGACCCTTCAAACAGATCCAGCTACAGAACAGAACATTTATACCAAACTGTACCCCTGGAGGTTTCTTGGTCCCACCTGGCCCCGCGGTCCTGCAGTTATTTATAAAATAATCACTCAGAGGCTTATATTAATTCCAAACTGTATGGCCTATGGGCTCAGGCTTCTCGATAGCTAGCTCTTACAACTCAACTCAGCCCATTTCCGTCAATCTATATGTTGCCATGTGGCCGTGGCCTTACTGGTCTGCTGGTATCTTCTTGCTTCTTGGGCAGCTGCTCATGTCTCTCGACTCCACCCTTCTCTCTGTATCTCTGTTTGGATTTCCCACCTGGCTGTAAGCTTTCTTGTCATAGGCCAAAATAGCTTTATTTATTATCCAATGAGAGCCACACATATTCACAGCATACAGAAAGACATCCCACAGCACCAAACTCAAACTCAAATCACAACAAATGAGGTTTAGCCATGGACTATATTCATATAAGGGTTTTTATCATGTTCTTCATTATCCTGGATTCATAGATGTGGACTGATCCTCTGAAGACATAGTTTTGGCATGAGATAGGGGCCATCACCTTACAGACCTGGATAATGTCTTCCCAGATGTTTTGAGTTAGAACTCTATGCTGTTTCTTACTTATCCAATGTTCATAAATCCAGGAGGCCAGGGCTGAAAATGGAAGAGTTATTATGTCAGCGCAATGGCACATTCCCTGAATTTGAGAGATGGAGGCAGGAAGACTTTCAAGTTGCAGGCCAGACTGAGCCACATAGAGGAACACTGTCAAGAAAAGAGGAGAAAAGGAAGTGAAGGGAAAGGAAAGAAGGAGCATTAGAGTGACACCATTCACTATTACCTTTAGTGATTTGTTAGCAAAATGTAGCTTCCCATATCTGCTGGTCAAGAGATTATAGTTCCAAAGGAACCAACACAAATTCCATTTAGTGAAAGTTGAGAATATTGCCTGACCACTCTAGGTACAGCATAGCATTTGATTAACAAACAGGAAAGAATGTTGCTGTCTGGATGGGGTGTTTAAGGCTACCAGAGATCTATTAGATTGCAATTATCACACAGTACGTGTATAACACAGCATGCCTGGGATATAGGAAATTCTCAATGGTGTCTCTTAATAGTCCCATGTGATATATTAAAATCAATAGAAAATTGTAATTCAACTCAGGTAAGACTGCTCATATTCCCAGAGCTTTCAGGAACAATGTTTTGTGCCTATCCATCAAAGAAAAACAATGAACAGCTGAGGTACTTACTGAAAACAAAAAGAGCAGGAATAGGGGGGTTATGGGGAGAAAGCACTTACTGACATCATCTATGAGCACATGAACATCGTAGAAATGAGACATATTATACTTGTCTTTCTTCCTTATTTTAATGCAAACAGGTTTACATACACAGTAGCCAGATACTTTTATTTTCTTCCAATTTTCATCACCTTATTAACTAGCACAAAATAAAATCTTAAGAAGTTTATTTAAGACATCACAACTTAAATATGCAATGGACAAGATATCAAAGGAACAGTGTGAATCAGCTTGGAAAAAAAATGAGCATGACTCAAAGATAAAAATGAACTTTGGAATCTCTTTTGGGGAAAGAGAACTTTTCTCAGTTGTATAAGGGATAATTGTGTCAGGCAGCAGAAGGCCTTAATATTATCTTTATTCAGAGATTTAAATATAGTTTAGGAGATGTCAGTGGCCTCCAGGTTGACTAGGAGTGAACTTTAACGGTTTTCTAATGTATCAACTTGCCTAAGCTGAGGTACATTTCCCAGAATTCATTCTCTGGGTTTTTTTCCAGTTAGGGTCAGCCACAGGGGAGATGTTCAGGGATTTTGAGACTGTTAGAGAAGCACTGGAAACACGCATGCTCCTGCTCTGTTTGCTCACCTTATTGGTGTGAAATAACAACCGGGCCTGCAAATGATCTCCCTTTCCCAGAGAGATTCTCCTTCAGTGTCTCAGACTCCCAGGCCACACTGTGCGTTTATCTCTAGACAAAATACAACCCCACTTCTGCTAGATGTTCTCACCACTAAGGCCAGAAATGAGAAATAACATGATTTCCAGTTCTTCCTCGTGCGGTTCCAATTTATCCTCGCTGGTTCTGGCCTGTTCTTGATCTCCTCCACTTGATGTTGTCTTTCCTCCCCTACTGTTTGTCTTATGATCTTCAAGCTCTGGCAATGAGCAGATTCAGAGACAATGGACATACAGCTCTCACCATTCTGTGAAGCAGGTGCCTTTAACACATCCGTATTGGACTGGCTTCATGTACTTCTTACTGATTTTGCTTTTCTGGTCGGTCTTGTACTGAGGCAGTTGAGGAGCCAGCATGGAGGGAAAAAATGCATTTCATTTTGAACACGTCAAGATTACAATGCAAGCAGAACAATCATGCGCGGCTATCTAGAAATAAGGCCAATTGAAATTCAGGGGATGAGTGGGGAAAGGCTGTACATTTGAAATGCTTGATAAAAAGGTCACAGCTGTCCTCATCACAGTGCACATGCTCTGATTTTTGAAAATGTTGGGGAAAAGATAGGGGAAATATAGGATAGCCAAACAGGGAAGGTATGGTGAGTACTAACTTCTGCATCTCAATGGTGGTGGGACATCAGTTTGGCTCCAGATATGACCTGAAGAAATATATACAAGGAAACATGACTCAGCACAAAGGACATATGGGAGTATGGTCTAGGGCTAGGAAGGACAAAAGAAAAATGGAACAAAGTGAAGAAATGTAGGCTAAATGCTTTCTTGATTAAGGATTGAGCACCGTAACTTCAAAGACTTCATTCAACCTAGGTTGTAATTTGGTTTATAGCATAATTACTCCTCTTATCAGAATAGCAGTGAAACAAGAGGTCAGGACACTTCAGAGGCAGAAATAGCTTAATATGATAATGAGGAAATAATCCATTTGTGCCCCTGAGGCTATGAATTTGAAAAGGACTTTTATGCATACAGACTTTTCTCAGAGGTATGTCTCAACACGAATATCATTATATTGATTTGCATATCCCCAGACACAGATACACAAACACCATTTCTAGGTCTATGGGATTGGCTCTGTTGTCTACAGAAGCAGTAGACGAGAGGCAGTTGAAAGGACACAGCCTTCTGCAGGAAGGCAGCTCCACCATCTTCAGTTGGCAGCCCGAACTCCCTGCTCTTCCTAAGCTTTGCTAATTCTGGTGATGCTTTCATCTGTCCCTGGAGGCTTAGCATTTTAGAATGGTGATTCATTCAGAAAGGATTTGCTGGAATTAACAGCCTTATGACATAGTTGAATTCAAAGAAAGATGATTTGGAGGAGATGGAAAGTTCTGATGTCTCTTTGTGTAATCAATCCAAAAATCAGCATCAGTGCTGGGTCTTATGCTAGAAAATTAGTTTAAGAATATCTCAAAGGGCTTCCAGCTGCAGCGGCAGACAGCATACATCACCTTTTTACTCCATCCTTCTTGCTGCCTCTGTATGCATGCTTTATAGGCTGCCGCTCGCGCTTTTGTCCATGGCCTTTCTCCTCCTTTCCCTAAAGACTTTCCTTGGATGTGGAATATCTCTGACTCATTGGGAGGTCCTCAGGGAAGACAGACGACACACAGAAATACTGCTGTTTGGCCAGAGTTCCGAGGGCTGAAGCCAACTACACAACCGAAGCCAAGTTTAAAAACAATGAGTTAATAGTCCTTCCTGGCTTTGTATCACGTTGTTAATGATAACTAATCAAATGCTTCATTTAGCCAAATCTTGTGGGACGTTTTGTTCCAAGCATTTTCCAAGGATCAGTCTTTCTCTGATCCGAGTAAATAGCCAAGCAAAGTTGATGCATGGAGAGGTTACACGATTTGCACAAGAGTTGAACACACTGAAGCCAAATAAAGATGAGCTATCTCTGTTGGCATGCTATAGAATATTTTTCATATAGTTGCCTAAACCTTCCATAATTTGCTCTATATCCAACCTCTAACCAGGGCTATTGTGGATCCAAATTACATTTGTCTGAATCACATAAGATACATGCAGTTCCCCATTTTCCTCATGTTCCCTTGTTTAAAAAGGAATACACCATGATAACTTTAGGGCCTACGATCTAGTACTGTGAAATCCAGTGTTCAGTATATCTTATTCTCAATGGGTTATATTACGCGACAACCTCATTGCTTCAGTTGATCTTCAGCTACACCAGAAGCAGTCTAAACTTCCTGTTTCTGTTCTGAAAGGCTGTCTCTAGGACATGGCATGGCCATTGTTTTCTTGATCTCTCAGCAGCTGTGAATACCTGCACAAAATTTGGTCCATTAGCATGTCCTCATCGTGGGGAAAGGGACTCACAAGGTCTTGTTTCTGCCTAAGGATCTACAAGCAGCTAAACAGTTGCCAAGGAAGGAAGAGATGTTTTTTTCAGTGGTACAGCCACTCCTAAATTTCCTAGGCCCCTGCAAACAACTCCCCATCCACGTTCTTTTAAATAATCTTAATTAAACTCATTGGCTCACCAAGCTGGACTTGAGTGGAATTGTTTCTTTGGTCTGTCATTAGTACCTGGTCTGGGATGAATACAAATCTGTTCATTCCCTCAGGAAAAGTTGGCACAGTAACTTCCAGCATCATACTCCTAAGATATGACCTGCACATTGTTGACCCCAGTAGACATATTTTAATCATTACTCTTATGCACCCCTTGACAGCATCCACCGCTGATAACAACTTACCACTTTTACTATTTATTCTCTCTGCATTCTTTCTGGCAACTCATCATTCTCTGGAAAAGCATCAAAGGTATTGCACAAGAAATACTCTCTATATTCTCGTTACATCATCTTATCCTCACTTATGCCATTAATTACCAGCTAGACACCATGCACTCATAAATATGTATAGTTAGGCTCTCACCTGTGTTCTTGGTTCTACTGATTATATTCATTTTGATTGTTTAAGCTTGCCTCCAACTCCACATATACTGAACCTCAACATTTCAAATCCACCTTTTTCTGTGTCTCTGTGGCTGGCACCACAATCCACCCTTGACTCCTGCCTTCCACCACATCCCATTCAACCCATTTGTAAGTCCCATTGATTTTTCTTCCTTACAGTGCTTGAATCTAGCTATGTCTCTCCAGCTTCTTTGCAACTCGTTTAGCCAATGCTAGCTCCAATCATGACTCACCTAAAGTGCCATTCATGGCCACCTAAGTGATTCTCTGCATTCCTTCCTGTTCCTTCTGCAACCTCAGTATACACTCCACTCGGTATAATCAGAGCCACCTGCCCACTTAAAACTCTTAAAACTCTAATATGTTTACGGATTAAAGAACAAAACTCTGAACATAGACAACATAAAGTTGTTTAATCTGGACTCTTTGTACCTACTATACAACACCAACTTGCCTCACCCATTCTTTCCATCTCTATACTGCACCTTCTTTCTGTCCTGTGGGCTGTTCTGTTCTGTCTCAAGTCTTTACATATATTTTGTCTGTTTGTCTTTCCTATTCCTTTTTCTGCATAACCTCTCCTTATTTTCAGATCTTATCTTAAATTACTCTTCTTCAGAAAACTTCCCCTGCTCCTAGCAGATCATTCTAGTATGCCATATGCTGTGTATTTTCCAAAATGGCTGCAGCCGTCACTAGAGCTCCTCATGCTATTCTTACTGTGTGATATTGCCACTCTTCTTGTATGTGGGAATAAGGAAACACTCAAGATTACCTTAACTCCAATCACCATTCCACTGCAGAGGCATGAAAAACTATGGGTAAAAATTGTCCAAGTAAGCCAAGGTGACCTATAGTCAAGAAATGATCAGTGTTGATTAAATTTTGAATTATTTCATACACAGCACTAGATAACCAAAATCCCTGCTTTGTAGCATGAATCTATATGTACAAACTATTTGGACCCATCATAGAATTTGTTTCTTTCCATTTTCCAATGGGCTAAATTGTTTGGGTGCAAATGGAGACAATGTCCCATGTGTTCATCATTGTCTTGTACTTAGAATCAGTGAAGAGAACATGGTAGGTACTCAAAACTATTTTACTTACTTATTTAGTTACTAATTCTATTGTTTGTATAAGTTCTGAAAACTATTCCATGGGAAAGCTTGAAATAACAATTCAAATACATCTAGTTATGTAGTTCTTAATACATATTTAAGATGACATTTATCACAAAAATGTTAATGACTCAAAAGCATAGTGTATAATGATCTAATGTTCATTCACCAAACAACTGTTGGTCATGTGCAAAAGCAGTTGGAGAATACCAAGAACTATACCATAGTGGTATTTCACTCTGGTAGTTCATATGTGGAATGTTTTAAAAATTTGCCAAAGACCATTGGTATTCATGCATTCTACAGTTCCTGTTGCTATTTTCTGAATGTGTTTGCTTCCCTAAAATTCATGTGTTGAAATGCTAAACACCAAGGTAATGATATTAAGAGATAAAAATCTTGGGAGATAATTCAAGCGATCAGATTCTTCATGAATGGGATAGTGACCTTGTAAAAGAGGACCGAAGAAGCATATTTGTCCCTTCGAACATGAATTGTAGTGAGTAGGCACCATTGATAAATAATAGTCAACCCCTCACCAGAATCAAGTTGCCTGGCACCTTCATCTCAGATTCCTCAGATCTGGAACTGTGAAAACTATATTTTTATTATTTATACATTACTTAGTTTATGGTATTTTGTTATATAATCCTAAATGTATTAAGTCACCTGTTTAATTTGGGGGTTGGAAATTAATGAATTAATTATTCGAGTGTATGTTAAAGGTTTTGATGTTTAGCTGGTGTACAAACTATCTTAACCCTATAGTGGTTAAATGTTCTTAAAGTGATTGTGCTGCTGTGTCCCTGTGTTTACATAAAGAGTCACTTCACTGTATAAAAAATGTGATTAAGGAAAAATCAGGAACACATGCATATATTATATATATGGATAGTACATAATATAATATATATTATATAAATACATATTTAATGTCTTGTAAACATAGCAGTTCTTTATCAGTACTGAATCATAAAGTTCATAGGTCATGTGTTGGAGAGTTGATCCTTAGTTGTTTTACAAAGTAGTAGAAAACAATTAATTTTGCAAAGCTGTGACCAAAACACCTGAGAGGACAATATAAAGTAGGAAAGGTCTGTTCTGTATACAATTCAAAAAGATTTCAGTTCACATTTGTAGCTAGAGTTTTCCTGCCTGGCCCACAGTCAGGATAAATCTCTTTCACCTGCCAGTCCCACAGCCGCTAGTCTGGCAGTCTCCTTCTGCCTTCCTGCTCTTTTAATTCTCTCTGTTAGTCCCGCCTACTTCCTGCCTAGCCACTGGCCAATCAGTGCTTTATTAGCAACACATTTGCCATACAGAATATCCCACAGCACACATTCCTTAGCTCTGCTGCTTCTGGGCTCACGGTGAAGCAGAACATTATGGTGGTGGAAAAGTATGGAGGAGCAGGGGTAGACAGGAAACAGGGAAAATGGGGCCCGGGGGCCAGGTATAACCGTCAAAGACACACTTTCAGTGGCCTACATCTTCCCATCTCCTAAGGCTGCCAGAATCTCCCCAAAATAGCACCAACATCTGAAAACCAAGCACTCAACACAAGAGCCTGTGGGGTAACAGCTATCTCATATTTAAACAATAAAGGGTAGAACAGAGTGAACATTGCAGGAACAGTGAGAAAGGGAGGTAGAAAGGTAAACTGGAGGCCAAGATATGTGGATCTTTATAGAGGAGATGGAAATCTGTTTGATCATAGAGCCTACAATTACAGGTGAGTTGTTCTCAAGAGAAATGCAAAACATCTTCCTAGGACTATCAAAATATGTTTCTGTAAAGGTTGACTTGGAACATTCAATATAGATGGTCCTAATTTTTCCTGTGTTCCTTCAGTGGTCAAATAGTGAACAGCAAGCTTTCATGATTAATGGGCATGTTTTGCTTCTCTGTGTGAATTAGAGCAAGAAGAAAATATCATGCAAAGATTAAAATTATAATATGATCTTTGAGTATCCACTAAAGGCTTTTAGAAGGCTTATACCTTTTATAATACATAGTTAACAAATATATGTAACTCTTACAAGTTGCACGAATAAAGCAGTGTCTGATGGGGTTAGTTAATGGCAGTGGGTACAATGAATAAGGAGGGAAACCTAAAGGCAGGAAGTTGATGCTTCAAATGCTGATGGTTGCCAATCTAGCATCCCTTACATGCCCTTCACTGCTGGCAGAGAGACCCAGTTTGGGTCAGTGTTGTGGAATATTATTTTAAGATATGTTGCATTTGTTTATTCTGTGGAACATTTGTTTAATGATGCAAAGATGTGCTGCATTCTTTTATGTTGCATTTGTTTAACTCTGTGAAGCTGTGTTACTTTGCCTGTCTAAAACACCTGATGGTCTAATAAAGACCTGAACAGCCAGTAGCAAGGCAGGAGAAAGGATAGGCAGGGCTGTCAGGCAGATAGAATAAATAGGAGGAGAAATCTGGGAGGAAAAGAAGAAAGAGGGAGAGAGAAGGAGAGGAGGATGCCAAGGGCCAGCCACCCAGCCACACAGCCAGCCATGGAATAAGAGGGATAATAAGATATATAGAAGTAAGAAAAGGAAAAATCCCAGAGCCAAAAGCTAGATGAGATAATTTAAAGTTAAGAAAAGCTGGCAAGAAATTGGCTAAGCGCCGGGCGTTGGTGGCGCACGCCTTTAATCCCAGCACTCGGGAGGCAGAGGCAGGCGGATCTCTGTGAGTTCGAGGCCAGCCTGGGCTACCAAGTGAGCTCCAGGAAAGGCGCAAAGCTACACAGTGAAACCCTGTCTCGAAAAACCAAAAAAAAAAAAAAAGAAAAAAAAAAAAAGAAATTGGCTAAGCTAAGGCCAGGCAATTGTAAGAAAGAACTAAGTCTCCAAGTGTATTAATTTGGGAGCTGGGCAGCAGGCCCACCAAAAGAACAAGAGCCAAAAGAGTTAAAAAAAACCAACCAACAACAGGTCAGTTCTAACATCTTCTCTACAAGACTTAGAAGACATTGACTCAAATCCAGCTTTGAGGGCAAATCCCACTTGTAAGCCTATTATGACAGCATTGTTCCCCTAACAGGAGTCCATTTAGTGGTATGTGTTTGTTACAGAAGGGCACTGAGGTGGGAGAGGAGACCTGTGGAAGGTTTCTTCACTTCTCATTGCAAATAAGGTTCCCTGAAAAGTGGACCGTGAGACAGCAAGGAGCACGCAGGGAGTTCACAAAGGAACGCACTTGGACACTTATGAAATGAAGATGAATATGGCAAGAGAGGGTGATGGAAAGTTCATCTGGGATGGAGTTTCAGTGAAGGCCTCAGCCATCCTCACAAGGAACTGTGAAGGTAGAGCTATGTTGTTTTGAGTTTAGATGAGGAGATTTGAACTGATATGCTTGTGGCAAAGAGTTATTAGCCATTGACTGTTCCCAAGAAGAGAATGGCAGGTATCTTCAAAAGGGCATTTACAAAAATCACTAACATCTGCAAGTATTCTGCTTCCTTCAGTCATAAAGTAGTTATATGCTGCGTACTGCAGTTCCACCTATAATCCTAAAATTATCATACAGCCAAGGAAAAGCACTCCTCTCCTCTGATGATCTGTATGAATATGGCACCTGAAATATTGTAGCTATTTCTCTGCATGCTGAGATTAAAGCTGACACACAAAGAGGAGAATGAAGAGAACTACAAGATTAACAGAAGCGGAGGCCATACACATGGTGCCTAAAACCTAACTAAGGTGCTGGACACCTTCACAGAGGTGGTGACAAATGTTTCTATGTGGATCTGTTGAGTTAGGCTTTATCCTCCTAGTTGCCTCTCAAGATTCTAGCCAAGAAAGGACACTGTCAATAGAACAAAACAGCAGCCTCCAGAATGGGAAAAGATTTTCACCAACCCAACATCCAACAGAGGGCTGATTTCTAAAATATATAAAGAACTCAAGAAATTAGATATCAACAAACCAAATAATCCAATTAAAAATGGGGTGCAGAGCCCCAGTGGTGGTGACACACACCTTTAATCCCAGCACTCATAGGAGGCAGCAGCAGGCTGATCTCTGTGAGTTCAAGGCCAGCATGGTCTACAGAGTGAGTTCCAGGACAGCCAAGGCAGAGAAACCCTGTCTCGGAAAAAAAAATGGGGTACAGATATAAACAGAGAAATCTCAACAGAAGAGTTTCAAATGGCCAAGAAACACTTAAGATGTTCAATATCCTTAGCCATCATGGGAATGCAAATCAAAAGGACTCTGAGATTTCATCTTATAGCTGTCAGGAATGGCTATGATAAAAAACACAAGTGACAGCTCATGCTGGAGAGGATGTAGAGTAAGGGGAATCTTCATCCACTGTTGGTGGGAGTGCAAACTTGTATAGCCACTTTGGAAGTCAGTGTGGTGGTTCCTCAGAAAACTGGGAATCAATGTCTCTGCCCCAGGGTATTTATAGAGATGCCAAGGGGTGGAGCAAAAGACCTCCCCCCAGCACAGCCAAGTGCAGACCATCTCAGACACCTGCACTCAGGGCCGTGGTCCTAATCATCCTCTCTATGAGGACCTGCTGAGTAAAGCCACGAGGAACCTGAAAACGGGCTCCCACAATAAACATGATACGTACTCACTCATAAGTGCATATTAGCTGTAAAATAAAGGATAACTATGCTACAATCCACAGGCCCAAAGAGACTAGGTAACAAGCAGAGTTCATGGGGGGAACACCTCGATCTCCATGGGAAGGGGAAATAGAAGAGATTTCATGAGTGGACTGAGGTCAGGTTGGGATGGGTACAGGTTGAGAGGCACAGAAGGGAAAGTATTGAGGGGGACTACTGGGGCATTTTGGGGTCAGGCAGAAGCCTGGTGCAGGGGAATCTCCCAGGAGTCTATGGGGGAGGACACCAGCTTAGACTCCTAGCAATAGTGGATAAATAGCCTGAACTGGATGTCTCCTGTGACCAGATTGATACCTGGCCCAATTGTCATCAGAGAGGCTTCATCCAGCAACTAATGGAAACAGATGCAGAGACCCACAGCCAAACATTAGGCAGAGTTCGGGATTCCTGTGGAGGAGGAAGAAAAAGGATTGTAGGAGCAAGAGGGGTCAAAGACACCATGGGAAGGCTCACACAATTAACTAAGCAGGGCTCATAGGGGCTCGCAGAGACTGAACCGACAATCAGGGAGCATGCATGAGACTGACCTTGACACCCTGCATATATGTTACAGTGGTGTAGCTTGGTCCTCTTGTGGGACTCCTAACAGCAGGAACAGGGGCTGTCTCCAATTCTTTTACTGGCCTTTGGGACCCCATACCTCATATTGGGTCACCCTGCCCAGCCTTAATATAGGGGAGGTGCTTAGTCTTACTGCAACTTGATATACCATGGTTTTTGTTTTTTGTTTTTTTTTTTTGGTTTTTCGAGACAGGGTTTCTCTGTGTAGCTTTGCGCCTTTCCTGGAACTCACTTGGTAGACCAGGCTGGCCTCGAACTCACAGAGATCTGCCTGGCTCTGCCTCCCGAGTGCTGGGATTAAAGGCGTGCACCACCACCGCCCGGCGATATACCATGTTTTGTTGATACTCATAGGAGATGTACCCTTTCCTGGATGGAGGTGGAAGAGGAGGTGTTGTTGAATACAGTTTAAGATGTGTTACATTTGTTTATGCTGTGGAATATTTGTTTAATGGTGCAAAGATGTGTTGCATTCTTTTATGTTGCATTTGTTTAACTCTGTGAATTTGTATTACTTTGCCTGCCTAAACTACCTCATTGGTCTAATAAAGAGCTGAATGGTCAATAGCTAGGCAAGAGAGAAATAGGCAGGGCTTCCAGGCAGACAGAATAAATAGGAAGAGAAATCTAGGCTTAAGAAAAAAAGGGAGGAGAGAGAAAAGGAGAAGAGAGGATGCCAGGGACCAGCCAACTAGTCACGGAGTAAGAAGGAAAGAAAGATATATAGAATAAAGAGAGGTAAAAAAAATCCCAGGGACAAAACATAGTTAAAGAGAAATGGGATAATTTAAGTTAGAAAAGCTGTCTATAAACAAGCCAAGCTAAGGCAGGGCATTCATAAGTAAGAATAAGTCTCTGTGTATTTATTTGGGTTGCAGGCCCCCAAAGAGTAAAAAAAAAAAAACTACAAGGAGGGTATTGAAGGGAGGGAGGGGAATGGGGGATAGATGAATAAAAAGAGGAAAAAATTAATAATAATAATAATAATAATAATGATTCCAGCCAAAATCATCAATCCAATATGATGTGGCTTAGGAAATATACAAAAATTGAGGGGAAGAATGGGAAAAATACAAAAATCATTACAGTGACTGCAGCCAAATCAGTTTGTGGCAGTATATGTGGTACAATGGTCTTGTCTTTGCCCCAACCTTACTTGTATTTGGGACTACCAAAGAAAGTGAACAACAGATTCATTCTCTGGAAACCATTTTAAGTGATTGCTATAAAAGATATGTATTTGGTCATAGTCATGTGCCTCTTCCAAATGTGTCCCAGTTCTTTTTAGAAAACTTTCCCTTATTATAAAACAAAACAAAACATGGTGATATGGGAATCCAAATTTATTCCTCTCCAAACTGTGGAAGATAAGAACTTTTAAAAAGTAATTTATTTTATTTTATGTGTTTGCACAAGTGATTTGCCTGTGCCTGTGTCTATGTGTCATGTGTGTACCATGCCAATGGAGGCCAGGAAAAGGTCCTAGATGCCCTGGAACTGAAGTAATAGATGGTTGTGAGCCTCCATGCAGGTACTGAGAATCGATCTGGGTTCGCTAGAAGAGCTATATGTACTCTTAATTGATGAGCTATCTTTGTAGCTCCCAAAATTAAGGCTTTTCAGAAAAGTGGCATCCATCTGATTTTTTCTTATTTCTCCTATACAATATAAGACAGCTACATTTTCTTAGCCACTTGGACATAGAATTTATGCCCCAAACCAAGAAATGACATGTGGTTATGCCTCTCACTCTTATAGCAACACCCCAATAGAACTTACATGCCAGTCCTATGCCCCCTCCCCTTTTTGCTTATAGCAAAATCCTCTGCTTTCCTGCTGACATTTTGCTCTCCTGAAATCCTACTCACATTTCATTAATATCCAGTCACCCTTTTTTAGTAATATAACTCCCTTGTTTTAGCCAGGCACTAAGTTTTTCAACTCAGGATGATATTTCATACTTCTTTGGAATTTGATGTGTTCATGAGACTAAATTTTGCTCATTGCAAAAAAGGTGTCACTCCACAAAGGAAGTTCATGTGCATTCCTGAGTGTTTCCCTTTATTCTTGGCTGGTGCATAATGGGTGATAGACAGCTGTCTTAAAAACAGAAATGGATGCTTTACATTGAGGATCTCAGAGTAGTAGCTTTACTAGGCTTATACTGTATGTACATTTACAGATGACCTGATACAGAAAAAAAAGCATCTTGAATAAGCAACTAAACAGAGTATGATAGTTTTTTGTCAACCTGACACAAGTTAGTCACTTGGGATGAGGTAACTTCCATTAAGAAAATGCCTCCACAAGACTGGCCTTTAGGCAAGCCTGTAGGACATTTTTTGATTCGTGATTGAAATGGGAGGGTCCATCTCATTGTGAGTGGTGCTACCTCTGGGCAAATGGTCCTGGGATGCATAAAGAAGCAAACTAGTAAGTCAGGAGGAGCAAACAAGGAAGAAGCACCCCTCCATGGCCTCTGCATCGGTTCCTGCCCCCGGATTCTTGCCTTGAGTTCCTGCCCTGACTTTCCTCAGTGAGTTCCTGCCCTGACTTTCCTCAGTGAGTTCCTGCCCTGACTTCCCTCCTAGGAGTGTGACCTAGGAATTATAAGATGTAATAAACACTTTTCCCCCCAAGTTGCTTTTTTGTCATGGTGTTTATCACAGAAACAAAAACTTAACCAAGAAACAGTGGATCCCTTTGGCTGCACACGCCATACACCTGAGTAAGATAGTTTCCAATATAATCTCAGTCATGAACAAATAAAGTTATCTGGCATGAGTGATAAATTAATATTAATAACATAAAATATTAATAAAATTTAAACATCTGTGGGCTTTTTGTAGTCCAAATATTGGTGGATATGAAATATTTAAACAGTTCTGTAGCCAAGAGAAGCTGCTGCAGACACTGGAATATTTATAGTGGAAGACAGGAAGAATCATGGTATTTGTGTTTCCATAAGATGAAGGAACCATTTTTATCTTGGATCTACTCTAGAATTCTTTCTCTGCCAAAGCCAAACTTGGATGAAGTCCTTTACAAATGTCAAGCAGAAGCCATAGGAGTAGAAAACCGAGTTTCCACTGAACAGAGAACAGAGCCATAGCTCAGGCAATGAGAGATTTTCAGTTGCACAATGTGACTGCTAAACCATCAGAGATTAAACCAAGCTTTGTGCAATTTCCAATTTCCAATGTGTGCATAACTTTTTATACATTTTAAATTGTTCATGTATGCATGTGTGTGGTGCATTCACACATATGTGTACAGTTATGTTTGACTCTGCATTCTGGAAGAGGCCAGAAGGGGACATTGGGCATCATACTCCATCACTCCCAGCCTTGTTGGTTTAAACTATAAGGTCTCTCACTATTTCTAGAGCTAGGCTAGTGGCCAGCAAGTCATAGTGATATTCCTGTCTCTGTCCTCTACTGTGTTTGGGTTATAGGCATGTACAGCCATCCATAGATTTTCACATTGATGCTCCAGATTTGAATGTAGGTCTTGAATTCAAATTGAACATTAAGTACTTTTACCTGTTGACCTAGATACTTAATGAATCTATGGGTTCCTATCTATTTCTGGATGTTATTGCAGTTAACTGGAACCACACAGATGATTCTGATGCTAAAAGCCTTTCTACAAAGAAAACTCCAGACCCAATTGATTTTTTTTAAATGACATCAGTTTCTTATTTATTTATTTATTTATTTATTTATTTATTTATTTATTTATTTATTTATT
>CABHPP010109279.1:748-13621 GCA_902168425.1 Peromyscus attwateri
AAAAAAAAAAAAAAAAAAACAGTAATTGTGGGGCTGGGAGTTAGGAGCACTGACTGCTCTTCCAGAGGACCCGGGTTCAGTTCCCAGGACCCACATGGCAGCTCACAGCTGTCTGACACCTTCACACCAATGCGCATAAAATAAAGTTAAATATATTATTTTTAAAAAAGACAGTAATTGTTGTTGGTTTTTGCTCTTTTGGGCTCTTTGATCTTTTGGGGGGCCTGCCACCCCACTCCCAAATAAATCACACATGGAGGCTTATTCTTAATTATGAATGTTTAGCCTTAGCTTGGCTTGTTGCTAGGCAGCTTTCCTTAACTTTAAATGATTCCATCTACCTTTGGACTCTGAGCCTTCCCAGCTATACAACCAGCAACAGAGTAAGAAAGGAAGACATACAAAAATAGAGGAAGGTAAAAGTCCAGAGGCGAAAGACAGATAAGCTAATTTAAAGTTAAGAAAAGCTGGCAAAAAACAAGCCAAGCTAAAGCCGGGCATTCATAAGTAAGAATAAACCTCCATGTGTGATTTATTTGGGAGCTGGGTGGCAGGCCACCCAAAAGAGTAAAAATTAACAACCACAAGTAATCCATATAGGGATGGTTCATCACAGGGCAATAGGTAGCCAAGTTAGTTTTCCATTTGTTTCCTGAAAGATTCAGGAGCTGTATGTAGGCTAGCTCAAGAACTGAGATTGATCCAACTTTGTAAGGTTCTAGAAACATTTTATGTACTCTCTGTTCCATTCCCTGGAGGAGGTCTTCTTGATCCCTAAGTAAAAAGAAAGCCTGGATTTGGAGAAGTGTCTTGAAGACGCTAAGGGGGTGGTAAGCTGCTGTACTGATCAAATAGTACAAGAAGCTACTCTTGGCGCTGGGGTTCTCGTGTGTCTCAGGCAGGACTGCCTGAGCCTTGTCCTTGGTGTCACAGAAATCAGCAAGTCTACTCATTGAGAACATCTCAGATTGTCCTGCAAAACAGTTCTCAGGCCTCCACATTCAAACATCTCTCTTCTCCTGTCTGGAGAATGGTCCTCCCCATTCAGTACCAAGGCCAAGGTTTTTTCCTCTATTGCTTAAAACATTATTTATACCCTGTCATTCTATTCCTGCAGTGACTTCCTGGAGGGCCCTAAGATAGAAAGAGTTCTTTATCTCACCTTTCATAGCCTTGCTTGCTGCCAGCCTCTCTTCTGCCCACTGGATTCCAGCCAGGCCATTTCCCAATTCAGGGCCTCTGCAGATGCTCTTCCTGTCCCTTCCCATAGCTAGTTCCTTCTCACACTTTCTGTCTTACTCAGACAGGTTTTATCTAAAGTTGCTTCCCACCTCTTCTTCTCTTTCTCTCTGTCCTGCTTCCTGTGAACTCCTCACAATTCTTTTGTATCTGTGTTATCTGTGTCTTATCTGTGTCTTTATCTTACTGGTAGTTCCAGGAAAGTGGATGTCTGTTCCTTTGTCTCCCTAGTACCTAGCATGATGCACATCATATGTTTTGTGTTTGATGACTAGTGAGTGAGGGCTAGGGGGTAGCTCAGTTGGTAAAATGCTTGCCTTAGCATGCATGAAGACCTAGGTTTGATCCTCAGCATCACATATGACTGGTGTGGTGGCACACATCTGTTATTCCTAGTGTTTAAGGGGTAGAGTCAGGAGGATCTGCAGTTCAAGGTCATCCTTGGCTACTTGGTGAGTTCAAAGCTAGCCCAGGATAGGTAAGACCCTATCAAAAAAAAAAAAAGTGAGAGGCTAGAGAAATGGTTCAGTGGCTAAGAGAGCACCATACTGCTCTTGCAGAGGACCCAAGTTGGATTCCTAACTTCTAGGTCGGTCATATCATAACTGTATGTAACTCCAGCTTCAAGAGATCTGACAGCCTCTTCTGGCCTCTGCAAGGTACCTGTACTCATGTGCACATATTCACACAGAGACATATACATGTACATAATTAAAAACTAATAAAATAAATATTTCAATGAATGAATGGACATGGTGGTGCTTGCCTTTAATCCTGGCACAGATCACTGTGAGTTTGAAGCCAGCCTGTTCTATGTACAGAGTTCCAGGCCAGCTGGAGCAGCATACTGAGACCTTGTCCTCCTCCCCCAACCCCTTCAAGAAAGAGTGAATAGCTAGATGAACTGCTGGTCTTGGTTCTCTTCTCTCTCCTGACTTCCTCTCGTTCCCTCCCATCTGTCTTTGAAGATGCTTTCTTTCTTCTGTCTTGGACCCTGATATTTCCTCAGGTTGCCTACCTTCCATCATTACCCCCATGTCCTTATCACACTTTATTCAAAGTGCCTTCTACCTTTTTTTTTTTTTTTTTTGGAGCTGAGGATCGAACCCAGGGGCCTTGCGCTTGCTAGGCAGGCGCTCTACCACTGAGCTAAATCCCCAACCCCGCCTTCTACCTTCTTTTAGCTATAGGACAGGACCCTTGCAGGCACCGGGAGCCTCGCTATCACACTTGATGTCTTTTCTCCAGAATTTGATTTTGCTGTAGAATCCTATACTGTTAGTCATCTACATTTTCTCTCTGAGACATTCTTTCATCCCTTGACCAGCACAGCGGTCAGTAGAAGCAGTTGCATGAACTTGAATGTTGATGTGAGAGAGACGGACTAGGTTTGAATCTAGACTCCGGTGACACACAATACACTGTTCCTTAACCTCACTCAAGTTTTGACACCCTCATCAGAAAAGAGAGAATATAGTTAATTCTTCCCTTCATTAACTTGCATTAAGTTTCTGTTGCTGGCGTAAGACACCATTTCTCTGTTGGTAGCACACCTATATTCTTAGGTTCTATTCCCACCACCACATAAACCAGGTGTGGTGATACATGTTAGTAATCTCAGCACTTAGGAATTGGAGACAGAAAGATCAGGAGTCCAAGATCATTCTTGTCTATATATCAAGTTCAAGGCCAGCCTTGGATATAGCAGATCCTATCTCAAACAAACACACAAAAAGCATATTTTTTAAAGGAGGGCTTTGAACCACAGAGCTCCCCCAAGACACATAGACTATCTAACAAACCCCAATACCGAGCATGAGAAACCCTCTTATGAGTTATTGGTTGGGGGAATCCAAAAGACTCTCAGAACATTCTAGGCTGTTGCTGTTGTCCTTGATTCGCTCCCAGAGGCTGAGAGTAAGTCCCTATTGGCTGAAGATACCATGAACTTCAGACAAAGACCTGGAGGATCTGAGATGGATCTGATCTGAAAGCCTCCACCCTGAAACTGTCTTTCATGGTACCAGAAGTTGCCAGGAAAGCTTCCAAGGGAGGGAAGCAACCAATAACCCTACCTAGATATGACACCCATCAATTACAACAACCACCAGCCTGGCTCCATAACCCTAAAGGTATAATAGTAGTACTCATACCTTGGTGGTAACCAACAGCTGTCTTATTAGACTTAAGGCCCACTCAACAAGAAAGAAAGAAATCACTCCTGGAACCTCACCAAATACCCTGCATTCTAAATATTTATCCTTATATCCACAGATAAGTATAGTCCTTACCCTCCACAAAGAAACTTCTTATTGCAACAGAGACCATTACAGAAAGCCACAACCAACCAAAATGTAGAGAACAAGTAATAATATGGCGCCCAGCCCCAACTGATCCATTTATAACACAACTCCTGCACCTAAGGTTTAGGGAACATCTCAGAATCGAGGACAGAAACATTGTAAGAGTCGGAGAAATGATGTCTGCTGTGAGATTGAGGCTCCTAGAAATCCAGGGAAGCTACACCCGTGAAGTTTCAACAACATGGCTGCCTAAACAAGACCTGAACAAGGATAACACTAACATGCTAATATGGAGGAGGGGGGATTTCACAGGGCCCCAACAAATAACTACAAGCAACTAAGGAATGCTGAGAGTGGGAGAAACTATCTTCCCTAGAGAAGAGCCCCCCAACTGGTTATCCCAATACCAAGGAGTCAGCCCTGGAATCATAAATCTACAGGTAACTTGTTACAGACTGAGCAGGCTGTATGTATATACTTAGAAAATATGTACATCTATGTGTGTATATGTCAAATATATGTCATATATATGACAAAGAAGAAGAGGTCATGAGTTTGAGAGAGAGCAGAGGTACATGGGAGGGGTCATAAGAGAGAGGAAAGTGGAAAATGATGTAATTATATTTTGGTTTTTAAAAAAAAGTTTAAAGGAAGGAGGAAAGGAGGAAACTGAAATTGGGCAGCCATACCTTGGGAAAGGCAATTCCAGGAACAGGAGTTGGTGGAGTGTCCCACGAAAGTCCTGCCCTTTGCTAGTCATGACTTGCCTGAAAATAAGATCCAGTTCTGTGACTGCCCACTCCAAACTGTCAGAGCCTGGAAGTTCATTGATCCAGACAGGACTTGACATCCACCCTTAACAGAGCCGCTGAGGACAGGGACACAGACACGAAGTCCTAGAGGGAAGGAGCAGGGCATTTCTGAGCAAGGGACACTACATATATACCAGAATGACCCAAAGTGATGCGGATGAGAGTCCTGTACCAGCAGGAGGGCGCCTTAGTTTCCTATTGCTGTGAAGAGACACCATGACCAAGGCAATTTACAAAATAAAGCATTTAATTAGAGGCTTGATTATAGTTTCAGGAGGTGAGTCCATGATCTTCACGGTAGGAAGTACGGCAACAGGCAGGCAGGTATGGTACTGGAGCAGAGCTGAGAGCTTTACATCCTTATCTGAAAGTTGGAGGCAGAGAGTGGAGACAAGGCCTGGCTTGAAACCCCAAAGCCCACCTCCAGCGACATACCTTCTCCAACAAGGCCACACCTCCTAATCCTTCCCCCCTCAAAATTCCACCAACTAAGTGTCCTAGCATTCAAATATATGAGCCTATGAGTGCCATTTTCATTCAAACCACATCAGATAGCCTTCACGTTTCTGATTACACCATGGGCTATTCGCTTTTCAGACCCACCATCTCCTAAAGGAGAGCTGTCCTGTCTTTGCTTATTCACTTGACTGATTGTTTGCTGTGCTGGGGATGAACCTAGAACCCCCACCACTGAGCTACTCTCCCAGCCCCTGTCTCTAATTCTACATTTTAACCTTTTTAAATATTTATTTGGTGTTTTTGAGACAGGGTTTCTTGGTGTAGCAGCTCTGGCTGTCCTGGAACTCACTTTGTAGGCCAGACTGGCCTTGAATTCACCCAGATCTGCCTACCTCTGCCTCCTGAGCGCTGGTATTAAAGGGGTGCACCACCACTGCCTAGCCAAGGACAGCTTTTTATTGACTTCTCTTATGCTAAGTTTCATTCAGTACAGAGAAATGACTTTCTTCCCTGGGTTTGTAGCACTTCTGTAAAATGTACCATGCTGTTTCCTCTTCTACAAAACAAGATCTCAGCTTGCTGTGGTGGCATATGCCTGTAATCCCAGAATTTGGGAGGTGGAGGCAGGGGGCATTTATTGGTCACCCTCAGCTATATAGTGAGTTTGAAAACAGTTTTGGCTACATAAAATTCTGCCTCAAAAAAAAATAAAAATAAAAACAAACACTGGGCATGGTGGTGAACTTGGGAGCCAGAGACATCGAGACCTCTGTGAGTTTGAGGCCAGACTGGTCTACAGAAATAAAGATGACTTTTATACTAACTTTCTGTCTTTCTGTTACCTTTTACCCACTGTTTGTTTTGCCTGGGGAGACCACCCTGCCTCATCTCACTATTTTCATGTAATTAACTGTTTTCATGTGGTCAACATTTGTGTCTTGGTAGCATGCACACCATATGCACACACACACACACACATTAAAAAACAAAACAAAGTGGCCAGCATCCCTCAGGAATGACACCAGAGGTTTTCTTTTGTCTTATACACACAAACAGGTGCACACATCTGCACCTGAACACAGGAACATGCACACACAGACACAGATCCTATCCTCCTGGCCATAGATGAGTAAGTTCAAGGTGAACCTCAGTGTTAACTGGTTTAATCAGATTCTCTCCACCAGCAGTGTGGAACTTGAAACTGAGACAAAGAGCCTGAGAGCCCTTAGGCTGAGTTCCATTAATGTCAGCACGTCAGAGAAGGCTGTCCATCAACCACATCTGTTAGAGTCCCTGGAGATGCCTTACTCCTGCTCTTCCTAGGCTGTGCTCAGAGATCCTTTGGAGACCAATGGCTATCTTGGCTGCTGTCCAACACGAACTATCCTTTTCCCTTTAAGCCAGCCAGTGTCCTTTCTCTTACAGCCACGAGCCACACAACAACCTTTCAGTTAGTGATGGATTGCATGCACTCCAGTGGTCCCCTAAGAGTCTTACCTTCTGGTGATGCCCGAGCCTCTTGGTTTGTGTAAGTTCTCTATGTGATGTTTGCACAACGTGAAAATTGCCTGCAGACTTCAGCAATGCATGGTTGTATTTTTAACCAAAAAAAAAAAAAAAAAACTGATGCAATGGTGCTAAATACGTTTTTTAGGTGTGGTGATTCGAAAATCAGACAAAACACTACTTCTGCACTCCAGCAATGCTGAAATGCTACCTGTGTTTAGAACGGCAATTCAAACGACCTTTCCTCCTTCAGATTTTCTGTGCTCCCACTGAGGGCCAAGGCAGCATCAAGCATTGTCTTCATCCTTTGTGGGCAAGGCAGCTCTTACTGGCTTTTGGAGCTATTTTGAACATCTGCCTCTACCACTAATTGCAAACCCTTTCAAATCAGGGACAGAAGTTTGTTGTTGTTTTAGATGCTGGCTCTTAGCACAGAGCCACAAACATTATTTAGAAAGAGCACTTGCTTCGAGTATCTTCTCTCTTTCTGTTGATATCACTGACTAAGTTTCTCTTTTTCCTTTTTTAGACAACACTCCTTCACTCTTTTTCTCTTTTTTTCTTATTTTTCTCCTCCTCCTCCTTGTTCTCATCCTTTTCTGTCAGTCTTACATTCCCTTGTCCCTTTGTGTATGTGTGTGTGTGTGTGTGTGTGTGTTGTTGTTGTTGTTGTCATTGTTCTTGTTGCTGTTTTTTTGTTTAGTTTTTTTAAGACAGGGTCTCTCTATGTTACCTTGACTATGCTGGAACTCTCTATGTAGACCAGACTGGCCTTGAACTCACAGAGATCCATCTGCCTCTGCCTCCAGAATGCTGGGTTGAGATAAGGTTTCATGGAGCTTGGGTTGGCTTCTAATTTCATGTAGTCAAGAATGACCTTGAACTCTTGATCTCCCTTCCAAGTGCTGGGATTACAGATGATCCTCCCTCCCTCTGAGTGTGTGTGTGTGTGTGTGTGTGTGTGTGTGTGTGTGTGTGTGTGGCGGGGTGGGTTGGTTTTATTATACTGAACTGGCATTGAATGCAGGGCCTTCCTTACTCATCAAGACAACACATACCTCTGAGCTTTATACTCCAGTATTTTATTTTATTTTTTCTTTAAGAATGGTTTTCATGGGGCTGGAGAGATGGCTCAGTGGTTAAGAGCACCGACTGCTCTTCCAGAGGTCCTGAGTTCAATTCCCAGCAACCACATGGTGGCTCACAACCATCTGTAATGAGATCTGGTGCCCTCTTCTGGCCTGCAGAGACACATGCAGGCAGAATACTGTATACATAATAAATAAATAAACCTTTAAAAAAAAAAAAAAAAAGAATGGTTCTCAGTTGGGTGGCACACGCCTTTGATCCCAGCACTTGGGAGGCTGAGGCAGAGTCTCTGAGTTCGAGGCCAGCCTAGTCTACAAAGCAAGTTCCAGGACAGCCAGGGCTACACAGAGAAACACTCTCTCGAAAGAAAGAAAAAGAAAAAAAAAAAAAAAAAGAGAGGTTCTCGTTAAGTTGTTTAGGCTGGCCTTGAACTTCTTATGTTGCCCAGGCAAGGATCTAACTTGAGATCCTCCTGCCTCAGTCTGCAGAGTGCTGAGATTACAGCCATGTGCCACCACACCTAGGTCCTTCAGGCTTCGGTCCATGTTTCGGGTTGGGAGGAAGGGGATCTAGAAGTGATGACGACATGCTCACTATTTCTTCAGAAGCACGGAAAACCCAAAGGGGCCAGCAAGCATCCTGTCTAACACTCTAGCTAAAAGGATCCGGAAAGCAGACCCCCTCCCTGGGGATGCTCAGTTGCTAGGCCAGCAGCTAGACCAGCTGCTGCCACTGGTCACCTACACCACCACATGGGAAGCATGTATTTTATTTACATATAATGCATTATAACACAGGAAAGAATACAAGAAAGCTATATTTCTGGTTTTTTCTTTTTATCAGAACCTGGTATATTATCAGTCACATCTGAACTTATTTGAGGGAAGCTTTTTACCCTAGAGATTTATTTACTTATTCATTTTATTTTATTTCATTTTAATTTTTATGCATATGGGTGTTTTGCCTGCAGGTATGTATGTGTGTGTATCACGTGCATCCCTGATCCCCTCAGAGGCCAGAAAAGGGCATCATATCCCCTGAAACTGGAGTCACAAATGTCTATGAGCTGCCATACAAGTGCTGGGAATTGAACCCAGGTTCTCTGGAACAGCAACAAGTTATTGGTTTTTATTATGTAATGTGTGTGTGTGTTTGGGTATGGGCACATATATACAAGAGCAAGTGCCCTAGGAGTCTAGAGGCCCCACTGCAGCTAAAGTCAGAGGTAGACGTGAGACACCCAACATAGAGGAACCAAACCCAAGTCCTCTGCAAGAGCAGTACGCTCTCCTAACTACTGAGCCGGTCTGCAGTCTGGGAGTTTTCTATTACGGAAATCCCTTTGGGTGTATTTTCAACTTTAGTGTTTTGTCTGTTTCCAGATGTGAGAGTTTACAACACTTACAAGACACAGAAGTTTGAAGTTCATCTACCAACTCAGTGTTTACTAACATGAAGTTCTAAGGGATGTCTGAGTTGATTACCATGACTAAGATGGAGCTGGAAAAGAGATCGGAAGTTGGTTTAAGAAAAGGCTGGAGAAATGGTTCAGTGGTTAAGCATGCTTGCTGCTCTTGCAGATAACCTGGGTTCAATTCCCAGCACCTACACAGCAGCTCACAACCATCTATAACTCCAGTTCCAGGGAATCTGACATCCTCTTCTAGCCTCTGGGGGCTCTTGTATGCAGATGCTACATATAAACTCTTTTCCCCCCCCCCAAGATAGGGTTTCTCTGTGTAGCCTTGGCTGTTCTGGAACTCGCTCTGTAGACCAGGTTGACCTTGAACTCAGAGACCCACCTGCCTCTGACTCCCCAGTGCTGGGATTAAAAGTGTGTGCGCCACCACTGCTCGGCTGTGCATATAAGCTCTTAAAAGTTTACACACATACACAGTATTAAAAATCAAAAAACAACAACAACAACAAAAAACTCTTTTAAAAGGAGGTTGATATAAAAGGAAAGATGAAGGAGTGTCAGAGTGTAGTTCAGTGGCAGAGCACTCGCCTAGCATATTGAGGTTCTGGGTTCCAAAAAAAAAAAAAAAAAGGAGGGAAGTAAGTAATCAGCGGGTTATGACGCACGCCTGTAATCCCAGCACTCAGGAGGCAGAGCCAGGCGGATCTCTGTGAGTTCGAGGTCACCATGGTCTACAGAGCTAGTTCCAGGACAGCCAAGGCTACACAGAGAAACTGTCTGGGAGAAAGAGAGAAAAAGGGAAGGAGGGAGGGAGAGAGGGAGAGAGGAGGAAGGAAGGAATGGAGATGCCATCCCAGAGATGGTGACTATCCCAAGCAGAGACCCACAGGCCTGAAAGTTGTTCATCTCTGGCCAGCAGACTCCTCAATATGTTGAGAAGCAGCAAAATGGAGTCAGGGGCCAGAATTTTAGGGAGTATTATCAGCTGTGGCTAGGAGTTTAACCCACTAGTCTCACAGGTGTGTGTGTGAGTGCGCGCGCACGCGCGTGTGTGTGCGCGCGCTGGTACATACACACATAGCATGTGTGCATACACACATACAATAAGACTGTCTCAAAAACAAACAAAGAAAAAGTAAATAAAAATTAAAAAGGGGGCTGGAAAAGTAACGGTAAGTGCTTGCTTTTTAAGCACAAGACTCTGAGTTCTCAGTACTCACATAAAAATGCCTGACATAGTGACATCCATTTGAAATCCTAACACTGGGGAGGCAATGGGTTCTAGCCTAGCTTGATTGGTGAGCTCCAGACCAATGAGAGACCCTGTCTCAAGATGGGTAGGATTTCTGAGGATGATACCAGAAGTTATCCTTCAAACCTACATGAGCATACACAAGCATTAAAAAAAGAAAGGGACTTGGAAGGTGTCATAAGGAGACCTAGCAACTCGATTTGAGACTTCAAAGGGACTTCCTAGGTCCACGATGACAATTTCCCTACTCCATTGTCTCAGTGTAACCATTGGAATTAATGCCTGTGAGGACAGCAACTTCATAACTGGTTGGTAGAAGATGCCAAGTAAGTATGGACCTCGAAATACCGTCGATTCCTACTAGTAGGCAGTAGGATGTTTAATCTAATGCCTATAACCAGCCATCCCCATCTCACTGTGGTGAAAAGGAGTCTTTCTGGTTCTGGAAGTGCTTTGGGACACTGTGGGGTAAAGGAGGAATGCCATAGGGTGTCATGGGGTGACTAGTCAGAGAATCAGCAGTACTCTTCACAAAGGGAATGGCCAGAATGGAAGTGGACGAGAGTGGTACCATCCAGTGACTAGCGTAAAGAGAGGGACTAATGGGAGACTAATGAAAAGCAGGTGGGTGAGCACATTGAGAAGGCTGGGTGTCTCCGGGGACAGCCAGTCGTACCTGGGCTCCTGGCATCATTCCCTGCTTCACAGCTGCTCGTGTTCTTTCCAGAGAAAGTGAGAGCTTTGGTTTGTCTCTCCTGACAGACGGGAACATTTAATGGCCTGGAGGCTCTGAATTTTCACTACCAGTGTCCATTTCTTTTGGTGGGAAGCCAACCCTTTATGTAAGACTTAGAACTCTAGGCCCATGGAATCTGCTGCTGGAGGCAGGCACAGAGGAATGTATGCACACGAGGACTCGGAGCCTGTTGGAGCCAGTAGCATGAGGATGGGGTATAACCCCAGAAATGGCATTTCTTTTATAAGGGACATCTTTCCTGAGATTCTGAGACAGGCAGAACCCAAGATGACAAAAGCCATTGTTTCAGGAAATTCATAACCTGTGGGTAGGGTATGCTCGCTCCAAGTAGAGGTGGTCAGACAGCAAAAGAGGTGCTAGCGTGGGGTTGCTGGAGACTGTAAAATGCTGGGTGGGTACAGCTGGTACATAGGTGCACTCCTGTTCTTTCTCTGACATGCAGTCCTCTGAAGCAGGCTCTCATTCCCCATCATCCTCCAGGCCTATGATTGGGGTTGGGGAACATCTGGAGGATAAAGGCCCTGGCCACTGGGAAGTAGATCCAGACAGGACCCAGATCACAGACTGGAACCCTTAAACAGCTGGTGGAGCCAGATAGTTTTGCTACCTGCCTGCTGTGTGACCTTAAACGGGTCATTGTTTCTTCTACTCTGAAAGGGGGAATAGCAATGATAGAATCTACCTCAAAGGGGTGCTGCCCCTTTAAATAATTGCATGCCCAAATGCTAAGTGTCCCGGCAGAGAACACCTCAATACATTGGCTAGTGTTATTTACCTGGGCCACTCCAGCCCACTCTAGGAAGCCAGGCAAATATATACCAGAAGTACTCCTTCCCTCCTGCCCTCCCCTTCCCCTCCCTCTCTTCCTCCCTTCTTCCCTCAGTACTTTCCACTCTTCTGTCCCCCTTTTCACTCCCGGTTTCCTGTAGTCCTTCAACACCCTCAGTAACTGCTTTGGACAATATAACCCCACACAAATCCTTTTAGAAAAGCAGGTTTATTGGTCCGGCTGCTCACCAGAACACAGCAACATGAGGGGCTCCCCTAGAGCCCACAGGAAACTGCATCTGCCCATGACTTAGGCCCCTTCAGCCCACCAGCACCAAGGGACCTCATCCTACATTTCCCGCCCTCCTCAGCTGTGTGTCTTCAATCATTCGGAGGAAGGAAGGGAACAAAGGAAAATTAAAAATTAAAAAAAAAAAAAACGCAAAGCTTCATATTGTATAAAAGGTTTGTGGTTTCCACCCCCCCCAACACACACACCCCAAATATCAATTAGCTGCAATTCTAAAAAGCAGAGCAGGGAAGCTAAGTAGGCAGGGGAGAAGGAAGCCTCCTCTAGCCATCATTTGCGGGAGGTGTTGTCTTTGCTCCTGACTAGCCTTTAATGGGTAGGGAAGGGGGGACCACTGTGTCCTCAGGAGAAAACCTGGTCAATGACTATAGAAGCCTCCAATAAGAAGCAGCAACCCCCTCTAAACTTTCAGGTAAGGTGCCCCCAAAGGCAAGGAACTTACGGAGGTCTTAGCAAGTTCTGCAGCTTTACTAGGGAAAGACCCACACTAGAAGCTGCTGGAAGGGAACTGGGGTGGGCAAGTCAGCAAGCCCTGCTTCCCCAGCTCCCCTAGGAATCTGCTCTGGGCTGGGGGGCCCCGCCCTTAGCACCTTGCTCGCTCACTCTCTTACTTCCCACCGGAACTGCCAGTTCTCCACAGCTTGCTGCTGCCCCCTGCTGGAATCCTAATTTTCTGGGCTTGGAAAACTAGGTTTCCCAGAAGGCAGTTCCCAGATGCTGGCTTACCTCTCTTTGGAACACACTTTCTAGAATTGACTGCCCTCCTGTTTCTGAAACCATCCTACGTCCTGAGACCCTATGAAAGTGGGATTCTTGCTTCAGTTTCTTTGTGTTGCTAATGAGGGCATTTCTTTCTTATTCCATTTCAACTTTCTCCTATTTTCCCCTTTCTTCCCAAAGCCATACTCATGTGCTCCTGTGTGCAGATTTTGTAGACTTGTACATGTGCCCCCCCCCC
>CABHPP010109280.1:0-49536 GCA_902168425.1 Peromyscus attwateri
AGTTGAGCAAGTGTCCTTGTGGTATGATTGAACATTCCATAGGTACATGCCCAAGAGTGGTATCACTGGGTCTTGAGGTAGATTGATTCCCAATTTTATGAGAAACTGCCATACTGATTTTCTAAGTGGCTGATTAAGTTTGCACTCCCACCAACAGTAGAGGAGTGTTCTCCTTGCTCTAGATCCTCTCCATCATCATAAGTGGTCATCAGTGTTTTTGATCTTAGCCATTCTGATAGGTGTAATATAGTATCTCAGAATCATTTTGATTTGCATTTCCCTGATGACTAAGGATGTTGAGCAATTCCTTAAATGTCTTTCAGCCATTTGAGATTCTTCTGTTGAGAATTCTCTGTTTAGCTTGGTAGCCCACTTTTTTTAAAAAAAAAATTATTATTATTCAAAACAATTTTTTAATTTACATTGATTTTGAGCATGTTCTTCCCCTCCCCCAAGTCCTTCCAGATCCTCTCCCTATCCCCATCCCTACTCACCCAACTTTAAGTTTTCTCAAAACACGAACAAGAACCCAGTAGAACAACAACCCCAGAATCATGTGTGCTTTTATTTGACTACAGTTTGGTGGGATATTTTTCTTTCTTTTTGGGTGGTAGCTTTTTTCATTTTTTTTCCTTTTTTTCTTTTTTTGGTTTTTTGAGACGGGGTTTCTCTGTGTAGCTTTGCACCTTTCCTGGAACTCACTTTGTAGACCAGGCTGGCCGCCTGCCTCTTGCCTCCTGAGTGCTGGGATTAAAGGTGTGTGCTACCACCGCCCAGTAGTAGCTCATTTTTTAAATTGGATTGTTTGGTGTTTTGCTGTCTAGTTCTTGAGTTCTTTATATATTTTGGAGATCAGCCCTCTGTCAGATATGGGGTTGGTGAAGATCTTTTTCCATTCTGTGGCTATTGTTTTGTGTTATTTACTGTGTTTCTTGCCTTACAGAAGCTCAATTTGATTATTTTCTGTCTTCTACTCCTCCTAGGTGAATTTGCTTCTTTTTATCCTAGAGTTTTCAGTTGTGCTGTTAAGTCGCTAGTGTGAGATTTCTCCAACTTCTTTATGTGGGCATTTAGTGCTATGAATTTTCCTCTTAGCACTGCTTTCATTGTGTTACATAAGTTTGGGTATGTTGTACACTTATTTTCATTGAATTCTAGGAAATCTTTAATTTCTTTCTTTATTTCTTCCCATTGGTGATTCAGTTGAGCATTGTTCAGTTTCCATGAGATTGTAGACTTTCTGTAATTTTTGTTGTTGAAATCTAACTTTAAGCCATGGTGGTCAGATAAAATGCAGGAGGTTATTCCAGTTTTTTTTTTTTGTATCTGTTTAGATTTGCTTTGTGACTGAGTATGTGGTTGATTTTAGAGAAGGTTCTATGGTGTTATGAGAAGAAGGTATATTCTTTTGTGTTAGGGTGGAATGTTCTGTAGATATCTATTAAGTCCATTTGAGTCAAAACATCTTTTAGTTGCCTTATTTCTCTGTTAAGTTTCTGTCTGGCAGACCTTTCCGTTGGTGAGAGTGGGGTATTGAAGTCTCCCACTACTAGTATGTAGGGTTTGATGTGCAATTTAGGCTTTAGTATTGTTTCTTTTACATATGTGGGTGCCCTTGTCTTTGGGGCATAAATGTTCAGAATTGAAACTTCATCTTGGTGGATTTTTTCCTGTGGTGAATATGTAATGTCCTTCCTAAATTCTTTTGATTGATTTTAGTTTGAAGTGTTTCCTTCACCTGTTTAATTGCTTTTTCTTGATTTCCTTGGCTTTCTCTAAGTGATTTATTGATTTATTCCAATTTTTTGTTTGTCTTTTCTTCAATTTCTTTAAGGGAGTTTTTCATTTCCTCTTTAAAGGTCTCTATCATCTTCATTAAGTTATTTTTAAGGTCACTTTTCTCTGCTTCTTCTACATTGTGATGTTCAGGTCTTGCTGTTGTAGAACCACTAGGTTCTGGTCATGCCATAATGCTCTTTATAGTGTTGTATGTATTTTTGCACTGATGTCTACCCATTTCTTCCTCCAATAGGTACAAGAGGTGTCTGTGTCTGAGGGAGCTGCTCTTGGTCCAATCTATGCTTGATGTGTCTGTGTCTCAGAGAGCCACAGAGTTCACAGGCAGATGGGTGGGTTTGGGATAGAGAGTGGGTCCTATAAATTGCAGGGTCAGATGGGGGTGTTGGTGGGGAGGCCTGCCTGCAGGGGCCTTCCCTGCTGGCCTGCAACTGAGGATGGGGATGGAAGGAGTCCTGGGTTGTGCCTCAGGACCTTGGTCCTAGAGGCAGGACTCTCTGCATGGGAGAAGAGTCACTCACCTCTTGATCCAACCAGAGCTGCTGCATTCTATGTCTCAGGGAGGCACTGAGGTTACAGGGGGATGATTGGGTGGTTTGGGGTGGGGAGTGGGTCTCGTAGATTACAGGGTCCAATGGGGGGTGTTGGTGGGGAGGCCTGCCTTCAGCATTCTTCCCTGCTGGCCTGCAACTGGGGCAGCGATGGGTCAAAAAATGTAATTCTTAAACAAAATTTAATCTCTTTAATGAATAAGTGTTACTCTAAAGCTAGAATTCAAGATATTGTTAATGTAAAAATAAAATAAAATTATTCATATTTTTCATTAAATTTTTAAAATAACTGTATTGTCTCTTATCTTTCAGGATCTGGTCTTTTTAAGCAACAGTTTCCTTTATTCCTTTATGTTTTAATGATTTCATTTTTTTATTTCATATATGTGACTAGAAAAAATTAGTCTTTTCTGCCTGGACTATTAAATGAGCATACTATCATATAAGGTTAATCGTGTTGTCACAAGTGACAAGACTCTATTGAATAGCTTTACTACATATTTTTGCCTCTTCTATTTTCTATGAAAGAACTCTGTAGCAAGAATCTTAAAAGGTCTTATTAATAAAAACAAACCTGGAGCCAGGTATTGGGGTGAACACTGAAAGATCAGTGAAACAGAACCCGCCACAGCTACCTCACCTTGCCAATTCCTCAGTTGATTCTGTTTTCTCAGACTGGAAGCCTCTGAGTCCTCATCCAGAATGAATCTCATCTGAACTGCCGCTAAAAGCCTAAAAGTTTAGCCAGGCTCTAGTCCGTGGTTTTCACACCTTATATACCTTTCTGCTTTCTGCCATCACTTCCTGGGATTAAAGGCGTGTGTCACCATGCCTGGTTGTTTCCAGTGTGGCTTTGAACTCACAGAGATCCAGATGGATCTCTGTCTCTGGAATACTAGGATTAAAGGAGTGTGTGCTACCATTGCCTAAACTCTATGTTTAATATTGTGACTGTTCTGTTCTCTGACCCCCAGATAAGTTTATTAGGGTGCACTATATTGGGGAACACAATATCACCACAGAACTCAGGGACCGAGACATCTCCCTTATGATAGTCAGATGGTAAATGAAACTTTATTGTGTGTTCTTACTCCGCTCACAAGATTATTGTGTTTTCTGTGTGAATTTTAGCATTCTCTTAAAGAAGTTTTGTCCATGTTAGTTATTAATTGAATGTTTCTGTTGGGAAAGGGATCCAGGACCCTTCTGTTCTGCCACCTTGCTGATATAATCCTTTTTTTTTCTGTCTTGATTTCTTTGGAAGCCAGAATTGCCCAACTGTACATGTCCTGTGCTTCAGAATAAACAATCTAAGCATCCTCCTGTGTGAGGGCTAGTCTAGAAAATAGACTCCCCAGAGAACTTCTGTCCATTACAAAATTATCTCTGTGGAATATTCCAGTGTAACTGCCTCTCCTGGAAAGAGCAGAATCTTAATAAAGATGGAGATCAGCTAGGAAATAAAGGAGACAGGGCCCCATCCTGTTGGCAAACCTGGTGCCTGGTGAGTCTTCTCTGTCTTCCACTTCACACTCATAGGTGGGGCTTACAGATGGATGTGCATGCACACACACACACACACACACACACACACAGAGAGAGAGAGAGAGAGAGAGAGAGAGAGAGAGAGAGAAAGAGAGAGAGAGAGAGCAAGAAACAAAAGTTACAGGGTAGTGTCGTGTACTTGAAAGGGCATTTGTATTTCCACATAAATCCTTTCTATGCACATTTGAGAAAAATCAACCTCTTAACACCTAGAGAATGATGAAAAAATATTTTTTCAGATGTTTTAAAATAATTGCTTCAGGCCAGTTAGAGCCATTCTTCCCTGCTATTTCAGTTTTATACAGGAAAGGGAGAGAAAAATGATAATATAGTTGTACAAATTTCATGACTGACAGTTCATGGTTCTTTAGACCTGTCAGGAAATAGGATTTCAACACTTTAGTCTCATACAGATCTTATGCTGTAGTTAGCCAATAAATAGTAATGGTTTGAAATAGTCCCATTAGTGTAGAGATACGTTCATTGTTCTTAAACACATTGGGGAATAATATCAACTGTACTTTTTAAAAGATGTATAAGGACAAAGGAGGACACTGTTGCTCAGATTTCCTACCTGGTTAGGTCACTGATCTAGAAATTTGAGATAGCTGTTCAATCTCATCATTCTGTGTATGTCTTAAAATTATGTATATTCAGTAATTTGTCTATTTAATCAACTTCTCAGACACCATTACACCACAGAATATACATTTTTGCACTGAGATGTAATTTTCTTCATTCTTTTATTTTTCTTTAAATTATCAGTATTCCAATGATTTTTATGATATAAATTTTTATGTATCTTTTACAATTAAATTTAAATAAATCATGGGCACTACACAGAGTAGAAGAAGCTATTTTCTTATTTACTAGATTCTATTACAAATGGGTACACTGGGAAAAGGGAAAAATAGCGTTCAAAGACTATTAGCTGTCCTGTTTTGTCACAAGGGTGATTTAGAAGCACAGAAAGTTTTATTTTATAAAATAACACACCATTGTTTTATAAATAGATAATAAAAAAAGTAAAGTTCAACTTCACTGGTAGAATCCTGCTTTAGCTCCTATGCAACACCTTTTGAAATGTGTCCTTTATCCCATCGTAAGGACAGCCTTATGGGAAAAAATACATTCTTCTGGTAGAAATTTCAGCGTGTTCCATAAAATAAATATCCCTTGTCCCTGACTTTCCTTCTATTGAAATGTTTGCTTTTCAGGTGAGGAGCCCCCCATTTCCTCACCCATATCATACTGAGTCATCCCCCCACCCCACCCCCGTTTGCTTATTGCTCATCAGTGTCTTCTAGATAAAACCCCGTTCTTATTCTGATACAGAGGTCTTGATTAGAATTGTTTTGTTCCTCTGCAGTCTTGAAGGATACACATGAACAAGGGTTACTTTTTACTGTGAAACTATCAGCATAATAAATGATCGAATCCTTTGAAAACATGGCTACTAATTATACAGAATACTTTTTTTCTTTGTATCTATTCTTTGAAATTTGTTTGACATATTTTGAATGACTCTTAAAATCTTAGTTGTCTTGAATTTAGAGAAAATATACTGATATCTACTATTTGAATAGACATGAGTTTAAAATATGTATATGAATATACACATTCCTGGGGAGTTCTGTAATATGATATAATCAAGGCAGAGATTATCATTTCCTTTTTATTCTCTATTTTAATTAACTATTTTCCTTTCAGTTTCCCGTAGATGAAAACTATAGACACATTGAGCGTTTGAAGAATCTGAAATAATCGAAGTTCATTCCCTGTGTAAAAGGTAAGAATGTGTATGTTGTCTGTAAATGTTTATAAGGATTATGTTATTCGTACATGTTCTGACATAACATTTCACATGGTAGACAGTACCTCAATAGGGGTGCTTGATGCTGTTACTTTGACTATATTACACCATAATTTTGAAATTATAATAAACATGTACTGACAAAGAGTCAATTCTAAGTTTTTAAATATTTTTAAGAGTTGAGACTACATTTCAAAAAATATATTGATAACACAATATCTTTTTTAACAGCTTGAGAAAATGATGCTTAGTAGAGAACCTTTCTTGTCAAAGTGGAAAAAATTTCTGTTGGCCATGATGATAGAGAATATATAGTGGGTGTTGCTAAACCAAACCTTTACCACAACATCAATGACAAAGCCAACACAAATTAATAGAGAAGAAAGGTACTAAGATTAATATATTACTGCTACTCTTATCTCAATTCATGGCATGATTCTGTCAGCCATCAAAAATTTACTCTTAGCTACACAACTGTCACATATATGCAGAAGGCCTAGGTCAGTCCCATGCAGGCTCCCTGGTTGTCATTTCAGTCTCTGGGAACCCCTATGAGCCCAGGTTAGTTGATTCTGTGGTTTTCTTGTCTTCTTGTGAGACTCTGTCTCTTACTCATTTGCTGGCATTTGAGACCCTATTCCTCAGACTGGGTCACCTTGCCAAGCCTTAATACAAGGTAAGGTGCTTAGTCTAACTGCAAATTGATATACCATATTTCATCCATACCCATGGGAGGCCTCCCCTTTTCTGAACAGAGGAGGAGTGGATGGGGGGCAGACTGGAGTCGGGGGAAGGAAAGGAATGGGAGGAGAGGAGGGAAGGGAAATTTTGATCAGAATGTAAAATAAATAAATTAATTAATTAAAAAAAATTACTCTTAGATGTTTTGAATTGTGTGTTTATACTGAAGCACAGAAGACATACAGTTAGTACACTGTTTTCACATTAGGTATCTATCTCCACAGATTTTTGACCTGCAACCCTGAAGACTGATGAATGCTTATTCCTTGGGACCATGGACTTAGGTGGTATCTAGCAGGATGCTTCTTCCCAATGACACCCAGTTTCACCCTTCCTCCTTCCTGTTGCTGGGGATCCCAGGACTAGAGTCTTTCCACATCTGGATTGGCTTCCCCTTCTGTGCTGTGTACCTGATTGCTCTCCTTGGGAACTTTACTATCTTGTTGGTGATTAAGACTGAGAGCAGCCTCCACCAGCCCATGTTCTACTTTCTGGCCATGCTAGCTACAATTGACTTGGGCCTCTCAACAGCGACTATACCTAAGATGCTTGGGATCTTCTGGTTTAGCTTCAGGGTAATACTCTTTGGTGCCTGTCTCACCCAGATGTTTTTTATCCACAACTTCACAGGCATGGAGTCAGCAGTCCTCTTGGCGATGGCTTATGACCGCTATGTGGCCATCTGCAACCCACTTAGGTATAGCACCATCCTCACCAACAAGGTTGTTTCCATGATTGGTCTGGGGGTGCTAGTGAGATCATTTCTTTCTGTTATTCCATTTGTATTTCTCATACTACGGTTGCCCTTCTGTGGGAATCATGTCATTCCCCACACCTACTGTGAACACATGGGTCTCGCTCGCCTGGCTTGTGCCAGTATCAAGGTAAATATAATCTATGGTCTAGGTGCTATTTCAATCCTGGTTTTTGACATTATAGCCATTGCTCTTTCTTATGTACACATACTCCGTGCTGTTTTCCGTCTCCCTTCTCGGGAAGCCCGAATCAAGTCCCTCAGCACTTGTGGTTCTCATGTCTGTGTCATTCTTGCCTTCTACACACCAGCTCTCTTTTCTTTCATGACACACCGCTTTGGTCGAAATGTGCCTCGCTATATACATATACTTCTGGCCAACCTTTATGTTGTAGTGCCGCCAATGCTCAATCCTGTCATATATGGGGTGAGAACCAAGCAAATCTATGACCGTGTGAAGAAAATGTTATTGCAAAAGTAAAAAATTAAAGTGTGTGTGTGTGTGTATGTATGGTATACTGTATATAGATACACTTTATATATATACATATACATGTACATATATCAGATGAAGTGCTTGAGCAGAGGGACAACTTGCTATATTTTGTATATGTAAATATTTTTGATGAAAATTTTTATTCTCTTGTGTGAATTTGAGTTTAGACTGTGATGCATCAATTCATATGGTAAAGGTCAACTCACACACAAGTATATTTTGGTTTCCATGGACCAATCCATTTATTTAAATATAATTAAAGGAATTGTTCATAGCCTGCAGAGGTTGCTCACATTTTCCACCCATCCATTTGTTCTTAGCTTTTTTTAAACAAATTTGTAATTATTTTGTCCTTTGTCCCAACATTGCTCACATGATGTTAATAGTTAAACAATGATTGAGTATCATCATGTTCTTTCTTTAATAAATGTTTTAATTTTTCTCAATAATATATTTTACAAATGCAGTCCTGGTTACTTTCTAATAGATTAAGTACGAGGGATTTAAATGACCGATTTATTTATTTAATCCTTTATGTGCATGGGTGTTTGGTCAGTGTGTTTGTCTGTGCCCCACACGCATGCAGGATCCATGAAGGGCAGAAGAGGGCAATAGAGCCTCAGGAAATGGAGTTGCAGAAGGTTGTAAGATACCAAGTAGGTGCTGGGGACCTTGGGAATCTTACCTGATCCCCTGCAAGACCAACAAGTACTTCTTAGTTTGTGAGCCATCTCTCTAACCCAAGCACGAGGGATTTACTTCCACAATGTTTTCTGTAGTGAGTGTCCTGCTTTAATACAACTTGGTCTTGGCAGTTGCTGGTATCACCACTTGTGTTAACAATTTTCTTTGTTTTGTGTCTACACTTGAGAGCTTTACTGCTATGAATATTTCCTGAAGTTGTAATGTGAATGAAGAACACTAAATTGTATTTATAATGCACATAAGCAAATACATATTTAATTCAGAGACTAAGGTTAAATTAATTCAGATTTTATGAAAATATTGTGGTGGCTTTTGAAGATCTTATTCAAGGAAAATTGAAAAGAATGCTCATTTTTTTCTCCAGGTCTATCATTGATTAACCTGTACTTTTTAATCTCTCTGTCTTTTTGTCTCTGTCTCTCCTCTCTATTTCTATAGCTCTATCTTTATCTCTACCCCTCTATCAACTTAGCAACACCTTTTGGTTTTCAAAATATAATATTTAAATTGTAAATAGGTACTTAGCACCTATTCCTTTTTATGCAGTAAGTATACAGATTATTTCCATGATTTTTTCTTCTGAAACCACATTTCTCTCATTTTAATTATATCTTCCTCTACTTACCTTTTCATATGGTAATTATTTGTATTTTATATGATGACCCTATCTCTGAAAACTTTTTTTTCACTAGCTACTTTCAACCATCTCTATTATATGATATTACTTCATAAACATCTTTTAGATGTTTTCTGTATGTCTCTATTGCTACTGAGTTCTAGCAATTGTCATATGCTATTTTGTCATTTGCTTCATTCTCCATGTCCTATGGTTCCTTCAACTTCAATTTACTCAATATCTTTAACATTCCTCTTATTTTGAAGATATAAACTGACCCTTTTAAAAAATTCCTCTATAATATCAATATACCTGCATTACAAGATATTTCTTTATTTCAGTTTCCCATTCACACTATTTATTTTTTGTCACTGGTATTTTAAAATTTTCTCTTAAAACATTTTTTTTTCTAAAAAGGTCAGTTTATAACAAAATGAATTCTCATATATCAGTATACCATAAATATTAAGAGTTATAGTCAGAAAAAAATGTAGGCTGCTAATTTGTGAGCAAATGGTTTACTTATATGCTGTGTAACTGAGTTTGACACTGAGCATCCCATCTTTCTGCCTCATCCTTCTTGTACTGGTATTATACTAGTGCCAGGCTCTGTTTATGTGGTGATAGAGACTGAACCCAGATCTTCGTCAATGCCAGACAATCTACGAAATAAGCTACATCCCCAGCCCCAAATGAGTAGATTCTAAAAGCATTTAGCATATAAATGAATTGAGTTGGGGCATGTTTTTCTAACCTAATTACTTTATTGATGCAAAATAAATGTAAATTGGTAGGTTATTTGTGACAAGTAATTTTAATAATATATAATAATTATCTTAAAGATATTTACAACCATTATTCTGGCTAACATTGCTCAGGTAGCAAATAAAAGTAATAAGGTTTACATTTATTTGAACTATAACAAAATATTATTCATACAACAATAAATCTATTGCAAGGCAGGTTTCAAAGTTGGTTATTTTAGTGGCCCATAATATAATTAAGGCTTTAGTTTCTCTACAGTATTCCCTGCACCATTTCTCCAGAAGCTGAGGAAAGAACACAGGGCCTTGAACTTGCTGGGCTTCCTAGGCAAATGTTCTCACTGAACTAAATTCCATATGCATCCCTCTCAGTGAGTCACAAACAAAATATATAGGCATAAATGTGAGAAAGAGAATTGTAGGAAAGAGGGTGTAGACAGGGAAGGAAGGAGCTAAAAGAGGGTAGTGTGAGAACAATCAGTGTGTATGTGTGTATGAGACTGCCAAAGAGTGAATTTAATTCAAGTAACAACAAACAAAACCAATTGTAGCTGAAGTTTTTCTGGTCTCGCCTGGCTCCTGCAACCCCAAGGTCCTTCAGCCGCTCAGACCCAAATGAACACACAGAGGCTTATATTTATTAGTAACTGTATGGCCTAATGGCTCAGGCTTCTCGCTGGCTAGCTCTTATATCTTAAGTTAATGCATTTCTATAAATCTATACTTTGCCACATGGCTCATGGCTTACTGGTACCTTTATACCTTGTTTCCTCTGGTGGCGGCTAGCAGCATCTCCTCTGCACTGTTTTTCTTTCTTCCTCTCTTTCTCTTTAGAATGTCCTGCCTAACCTTATTCTGAGACCTCACCATTGGCCAAATAGCTTTATTTATCAACCAATCAGAGTAACACATATTCACAGCATATAGAATGGCATTACCCATCAACCAATCAAAAGCAAAAACCAAAGAAAATAAACTCTTCAGAGACTTAAAGTTCTCGTCATACAGGTCTTTCACTTGCTTAGTTAGAGTTACCCTAAGGTATTTTATATTATTTGTGGCTATTGTAAAGGATGACGTTTCTCTAATTTCTTTCTCAGCCCATTTATCATTTGTATATAGGAGAGCTACTGATTTTTTTTTTTTGAGTTAATCTTGTATCCTGCCACATTACTGAATGTGTTTATCAGCTGTAGGAGTTCCCTGGTAGAATTTTTGAGGTCACTTATGTGGGCTATCATATCATCTGCAAATAGTAAAAGTTTGATTTCTCCCTTTCCAATTTGTATCTCCTTGATCTCCTTTTGTTGTCTTATTGCTCTAACTAGAACTTCAAGTACTATATTGAATAAATATGGGAACAAGCCTTGTCTTGTTCCTGATTTTAGAGGAATTGCTTTGAGTTTCTCTCCATTTAATTTGATATTAGCTGTCAGTTTGCTGTAAATTGCCTAGAATATATCATCCTGAGTGAGGTAACCCAGACTCAGAAGGACAAACATGGTATGTACTCACTCATAAGTGGATATTAGATGTAAATCAAAGAATAACCAGACTACAACCCACAGCTCCAGAGAAGCTAGCTAACAAGGAGGTCCCAAAGAGGGATGAATGGATTATCCTGGGAAGGGGAAACAGATGAGATCTCCATTAGTAAACTGGGGATAAAGGGTAGGCAATGAAGGGTAGGAGATGGAGGATAAGAACATAAGGGAACAGGATGGTCAAGCTGGAACAGGGATGGAGTGAGAGAACAATGAAAAAGATACCATGATAGAGAGAGACATCATGGGGATAGGGAGAAACTGGGTGCTAGGGAAGTTTCCAGGAATCCCCAAGGATGACCCCAGCTTAGACTACTAGTAGTAGTGGGGAGGGTGCCTGAACTGGCTTACCCCAGTAATCAGATTGGTGAATACCCTAACTGTCATCATAGAGCCTTTCTCCAGTAACTGAAGGAAGCAGATTCAGAGATCCACAGCCAAGCACCAGGCCAAGCTCCAGAAATCTAGTCAAAGAGGGAAGAGGAATTCTATGAGAAAGCGGCATCAAGATCATGATGGGGAAACCTACAGAGACAACCAAACCAAACTAGTGGGAACCCATGAACTTTAGACCAACAGTTGTGGAGCCTCCATGAGACTGCACTAGGCCCTCTGCATAAGTGAGACAGCTGTGTAGCTTGATCTGCTTAAGGGATCCCTGGCAGTAGGATCAGGATCCATCCTTTTGGAGCCTACTTCTATGATGGGACACCTTGTGCAGTCTTGAGGCAAGGGGAAGGCCTTGGAGCTGCCTCTACTAAATGAACCTCCCCATGGGAGGCCTTACCTTCTTGTAGGAGGGAATTGGGGGTAGGTTGGGAGGGGAGGTTAGAGGGGCAGGAGGAAGGAAGAGGGGAATTTTTGGTATGTAAAATGAATAAATTGTTTTTCTTTAAAACACACACATACAGACAAAGAAAATAAACTCAGGGAACCCAGCAAAAGAGGAGGTAGACAGATTGTAAGGGCTACTGGAGATGAAAGACACCAGGAAAGCAAGGCCATCTAAATCAACTGTGCAAAATCATACAAAATCACAGAGACTGAAGCAGCAAGCACAGGGCCTACACGGATCTGTATCAGGGCCTCTGTGTATATAGTTTTCAGTTTAGTGTTTTTATGGCACATCCTGAGTATGTGAACAAGTGAGTTTCTGATTCATGTGCCTTCTCTTGGGGGCTCCTTTCCTTCTGTTTGGGTTGCCTTGTCCAATTTTGATGTGATGCTTCTGTTTTATCTTATTATATTTTATTTTGTTATTTTGTTGTTATATCTTAGAAGCCTGTTATTTTCTAATATGAGACAGAGAGGGAATGGATCTGGATGGGAGGGGAAGTGGGGAGGAACTGGGAGGAGTAGAGGGAGGGGCAACTGTAGTCGGGCTCTACTGTATGAGAAATGATCATATTTTTAATAAAACAGAAAGAATTAATTATATTAACACAGGCTTCCTACACTTCTCTCTTTTCTTTCCTTTGTTTCTCTCTATATATCTGTAAACATATTTGATATATATTTTGTACAATTAATAATTTTCCCCTTCTTTCCTTCAATCCTTTAGACAAGGCTTTACTATGTAGCTAAAACTAGTCTTAAACTCATGAACTTCTTGCTTCAATCTCTTGAGTGCTGGGATTATAGCATGTATCACCAGACTACTATGAACTTACTATTCATGAGGTTGAGACACACAATTTGATTTGTTACACTGTAAGTCTTGAACAATGCTACACCTTTCCTTTCTTTATAATTGTACTTTGCTATTTTAATTTGTATTATCTTATGTTTAAGTCAGTAAGTTTAGCCCTGCTGGAGAAGAAATGAAGCCTTATGTGATTTGGAATCCAGGATGTCTTTGTGAATGTTGGTGAGTGTTAAGACAGATGTTGGAAGTGAGACAAGCATGTGAGTTGTTAATGATTAATGACATAATTATGATTTCTCAGAAAATGAGAATTAAAACTTTCCCAGGAAGGCTGTTCTCCTCACATAGATTCTCCATGTGGCAGTTCATTGTACCTCTCAATTCCAAGCTTTAATGGTTTTTGGGGAGAAGTAGATGAGGAGACTTTCCACTCAGCTCCAGTCTACCTGTCCCTGATGAAGAAAATGCAGTCTTTCCCAAGAGGCACTGAGGTGTTAATCCTGAGAGATGAAATAGATTTGAACTGACTTTAACTTTAGACAGTCCCCAGGGACTCTATATAGTGATATTATAAAGATCTCCTCCTTTTAGTAGATACACAAAAGGTCTCTAGACCCACCCCAGCTGGAGGTGAGCTTCCCATGAAACATGCCATAGACAGGATGTTGATTAGACTCCTGTTTAGCTGAATTTAGTAAGCTGACTGTCTCTGTTTCATGTTACAGAGATCCTGCCTCCTATCTTTACTGGAACAGTTTGGGGCACTTGTATTTTCAAAGTTTCCACTGCAGAGGGAATTTAATGAATGATATAAATGATGGCATCCACTCTTAGTGATATATGGCAATCCACTCCTAGAGATGATTGTTTATTAGCTTATGGATTTCCCCCTCAAGAATAGAAACAATTATCAGGCTTTCAGAGAACCAGTGTCAAATGCAGACTTAGGAATCTGATTACATTAGAGGACTGGGGGAGGAGATGCAGAGATTCCAGAAAGATGTTGCATGAAGAATTTACCAGAAGGAAAATTTTAAAAAACAGTAACAAATTAGTCTCAAGAACGAACTTTGCTCTCCTTTCTATGGATACCTTTAGAGCTACTTTTTCTCTCCCTCTCTCCCTCGGTCTCATCTCTTTTCTTCTAAACTTTTACTTTCTGCTTTATTTCTACACCCTTCCATCTCATCTACTGTTTAATTTTAGTCCTATATAGCTCTTCTTTCTGCAAGATAGAGGAAGTGGGAGATAGGGATTCAAGGAGGGAGAAAGAGGAATGGGGGAAGAAGAGGAAGAGGAAGGAAGAGGGGAGGAAGGAATACAGCTGAGGTGTTACGAAGCACAGCAAGGGTTTCTTCAGCCCGGTGTTGACCAGCTTTACTTCCCTGTGCCTGCTTCTTCCTGCTGTCTCCATGTGGACAAACCCTTCTGCCCACATGCAGTGAAGAGAAAAACTGCAGTATATCCTGGTCTGTTTCGTGGAATTTCACAAAACACTGAGTTTGTGGCCCTTCTTAGACCGATTGCAACCAGGCTATATGTTTACTCCCATAGATGAGATGATTCTGAGCTGCCGTGGTTCACAGGTTTGTGGCACTACTTCAGGCTCAACTCTTTGTGGGCATATGTGATTAATAGTGGGAGGATGAATTAGTGAAACACGAGTCTTCATTAGGGGACTAATTTTCTGAATATGTACCATTGTTGGTACTGAACAAACCAGTTTTCAGAACTCACTAGATTTTCTGTTGTTTCGTGTGTGTAATCACACCTATATCTTACATATACTGCAGATTCTTTATGCAATGATTATGTCTGACTTTCTGTGATTATTTTGATGTGCGAATCTAAAGCATTTTATCATAGAGAGAGGACTGAGATTACAATATAAACACAAACTTCATATATTTTAAATTAAACTTCAGGTTTTGTGAAATAGTAAATTAATGTATGAAACCTTGGGGAAGAACATGTTATAAATGATGTCTTTTCCATTTGAGAAGTCTCAGTTCAGGCATATACTGGATTTTGGACTCACATTTTGACACACATAACATCAGAATGAAACAAAAGCAAAGAGAACAGTGAGAGGGTTGGGGTGGGAAAAGAGAATATGGAAATGTTGTGGGGCAATATCCTCAGCTTACAATATGTACTGGAGTGAAAGTCTTCTCCTGTAATATAGTGCTATGAACAATGAGTCTACAAATGGAAATTTTAAAAATAATAAAATAAAAAATAATGGTTATATTTCAATTATTAATTCTATTGCCATTGAAAAATATGTCTATGGCACATAAGAATAGTCAAATTACACTCAGATTAACAAGTAAGCAAACTAAACCAAACCAAAACCATCAAACAACAAACCCTACCATAAAATCCCAATTGAACAAAGGATTCTTATAGGGTGGCCATAGAATTAAAAGGGCAGTGGGCAACTTTTAACTTTTGGGTCAAAAGCAAACTACAAATTGCACAGTGTAACCTATGCCCAATTCAACAATGTTTTAGCTTTAACATAAAGGATTGCAAAGCAGGTAATTTATGAACACAATCATCCTCCATCATCTGCAAGAAATCTTTTCCAAGACAGCAGTGGATGCCTGAAACAACAAATAGAACCAAATGTTTATTAGTCTCTGTTGTTTCCTATATTTATATATCTTTAATATCATTTAACTTATAGACTAGCAAAATTAATAATTAACTATTAATAAATACAGATAACATACTGTAATAAAAGTTATGTGAATTTAGGAAAAAAAATGTTCACAGAGATGTTGTAAGCTAAGCATGTCTAAACTCTAGTTTTTCTTCTAGAGTTACTACTTCTCCAACATCAATGACAAGATGCTCCACAACAACTTTTCCACTTTCCACCCAGACACCTTTTATCTTGTAGGCATTCCTGGACTTGAGAATTTCCATGGATGGATTTCCATGCCTTTTTGCTGTATCTACTTAATGGCTTTGCTGGGGAATACCACAATTCTACTGGTCATCTGGATAGACCGTACTCTGAGAGATCCTATGTTCTACTTTCTGGCCATCTTATCAGCCATAGATCTAGCACTCTCCACATCCTCAGTACCTCGGATGTTAGGTATCTTCTGGTTTGATGCACATGAAATTGGTTTTGGAAACTGTGTAGCTCAGATGTTTCTGATACACACCTTTACGGGAATGGAGTCCGCAGTCTTGCTGGCTATGGCGTTTGACCGCTATGCTGCCATTTGTGTGCCTCTCCGCTACACAACCATTCTGACACCCCGGGTGCTGGTAGGCATTGGTGTGGGTATTGTAATGCGCCCAGTCCTGCTCATGTTGCCTATTCTATACCTAACCCACCGTCTGCCCTTCTGTGAAGCCCGGGTTATCACCCACTCCTACTGTGAACACATGGGCATTGCTAAGTTGGCCTGTGCTAGCATTCGCATCAATGCCATTTATAGGCTTTTTGTGGCTTCTTTTCTTATTTTGGATGTGGCTTTGGTTGGAATCTCCTATGCATATATTCTCCGTGCTGTTTTTCGCCTCCCTTCTAAGGATGCACGACACAAAGCATTAGGCACATGTGGCTCCCACGTTGGGGTCATGTGCGTTTTTTACACACCCTCCCTCTTCTCCTTCCTCACTCACCGATTTGGAAAAAAAATCCCTCGCTATGTCCATATTCTTGTTGCCAACCTCTATGTGGTCATCCCACCAGCCCTCAATCCTGTAATCTATGGCGTGCGAACCAAGCAGATCCGTGAGCGTGTGGTCCACACTTTAACCTGGAAGTAGGGGGAGGTTGCATATCTTTAGTTCTAAAGGATGAAAATATAACCCAAGAGGGCAATTTTAACACTTCTCTGGATTTTCATTTGAAGAGATCCTTACACAAGAAGATCCTATAGTGACTGAAGGAACAGGCGTTGGAGAATGTTTAGGGGTCTTGAATCCTTATGTATTCTCTCTCCATTAGTGTTCAGTGTTACATTCTCCTTAGTGGAATCCACTACAGGAGAGAGGGGGGAACCCCACTACTCTTTAATATAGAAACAATGTTAAACTGTGACTATTTAAGAATAATATAATATTCTATTTGGAAAAAAATACTTGACTCCAGAATCTTTTGTAGCAGACTCTTAAAATGTCTTATTAATAAAAACAAACCCGGAGCCACGTATTGGGGTGAATGCTGAAAGATCAGAGAAACAGAACAAGCCACAGCTAACCTCACCTTGCCAACTTCTCAGCTGATCTTGTTTCCTCAAACTGGAAGCCTCTGAGTCTTCTCCCGAATTGATCTCACCTGAACTGCTGCTAAAAGCCTAAAACCTTAAAAAGTCTCTAGTTCCTGGTCTTCATACCTTATATACCTTTCTGCTTCCTATCATCACTTCCTGGGATTAAAGATGTGTGTCTTTCCCAAGCAAGACATGAGATCTCAAGTGCTGGGATTAAAGGCATCTGCCTCCACACTTGGCTCTGTTCTCAGTGTGGCCTTGAACTCACAGGGATCCAGACGGATCTCTGCCGTCTGAATGCTAGGATTAAAGGCCTGTGCTACCATTGCCTAAACCTATGTTTAATATAGTGGCTGTTCTGTTCTCTGACCCCCAGATAAGTTTATTGGGGCACACAATATATCAACCACAATCTTTGATTTTCTATGGCAAAATGAATAAATACAAATGAAAATAATATTCTTTCTGTTTTTCTCAAACGTAACTTTAATGCATTGAATTGATCTGGGAATACAACTGGGATATTGATTCCAGTTTTACAAATATTACAAATGTAACTGTTTTGCTTTTCATCAACATTAGTAGGTGGCATGTGTCCTCACTCAACTGCTACCTCCTTTGTGAGGAAGTATGAAATATACCAGTATTTATGCTCAAGTGTGTAGATATTGTTTATAAGAAAATTTGAATGTGCAGAATTTTAAAAGCAGCATCTGAGCCCTGAAACTTTTCAGAAGTCAGTGAATTTAATGTACAAAATAAAATTTCCCTTTCATCTACATTAACGTAGTTATTGGAGAATTCTTCCAAATATCTTGCGTTGTATTAAAAGAGATCATTTCACAAGAAATTCTGAGTTATGGACAATTTTTATTATTATTTCTGATTTTCTGTTGACAGAAGATAATATAGACAGAAAAGAAGAATGAAATATTTTTTTAAAAAATTGTTGCTGTTCAGGGGGATAGAACTAATTTTCAGGTGGCAAGTTATCATCAGATGACAAATACCTTTACAATCATATGCCATTACTAACTGGGCTAAGAAAATATTCAGTGCTTACAAATACAGACTATTAATTGTCTTGTATTTTCATGAACACAATGAGTCCATTAAAGTGTCTGGAATTAATTAATGGAGGTTAGAAAAAAAAACATCTAATTATAATTATTCAAAGATTGTATTTCCTATGTTCTTAATAAAATTGACTGAATTAATTTTTTAAAGTAAAAGACAGGCGTGGTGGTGCATTCCTTTAATCTTAGCACTTGGAAGGCAGAGGCAGATGGACCTTTGTAAGTTCAAGGCCAACCTGGTCTACAAAGCTAGTCTCAGGATAGCCAGGACTACATAGAGAGAACATAGCCAGACATTATGCAGAGAATGAGCGACCTTTGAACGTTCAGCCCTAAACAGAATGTCTCCATCAAATTTTATCCCTTAGAGATCAAGGAACCCAGAGGCAGAAAGAGTATTAGAGCCAGAAGGGATGAAGCACTCCATGAAACATGATTCTCTGAATCAACAGGATCAATGAACAGAACATATGAATTCACAGAAACCAAGGCAGCATGCATGGGACCTGCACTAGTTGGCACCAGATGGGGACCTAGAGCTGAAATGAGAAGTGGACACATGCCCCATCCCTAACCCAGAAGCAATCTCCAATTGATGCCACTTGCCAGTTGCTGGGCAATAGATGGCTAACAGAAAAAACAGCTCAGTGGTATCTTTGGAGGTCCCTTGTTGCACAATGTCTTGTCAGACTCTTTTTTTAATGCTTTATTATTTTTTTAATTTTATTTTATTTAGATATTTTTTCTTCTCTGTTTTTACCATATAGGTCCTTTGCATATGTATAAAAAGGCTTCCAATTTAGTGTTTTTTTATGGCATTCCTGAATGTGTGAACAAGTGGATTTCTGTTTTTAGTACCTTCTCTTGGGCTCTTTTCCTTCTGTTTGTTTTGTTCAATTCTGATTCACTACTTTCTGTTTTATCTCATTTTATTATAGTATATTACCTTAAAAAACAAAAGCAACAATAAATAAAAAACAACAACAAAAACAACCCAAATTTGTAAGTGATATTATGAAGAAAACAAGATTGTAAGTTATTAATTAGAAGAAAATATGTGCCATTAATATGTCTGAACATATAGTTGCTTCTTAATACATAAAGTAGATTGTGGACAAAGTAGCAAAAAGACGATAAACTCAGCTAAGAACAGCAAAGGATTTTAAATCTTTTGTAAAGATGATATGCAAATTTCAAACAGTTTGTTATCAGGGAAATTAAAGTGAAGAGCTACAGTAACACTGTTTTATATCAACCATGATGGGTACAGCAAAAGAAGAGAATAAATTACAGTGAGTGTTGTGGAAAAATGCCACTTGGATTCCCCAGATGTAGCTCATGCAACTATAAAGTGTTGTTGCCACTGCTGTTTTGATATGCTGACTAAGTACTTTGCATCTAGGCACAAGTTAAGTAGGTAAATAATATACATTTATAGGTCAAATTCAAAGGAGGATCAGTGATAACACAAGTTGAATGATGATATTAAAATGAAGTCCACAGAAAAGGTGGCAGGAGGCTAGCTAGAGTAAACATAATCTTAAACTTGTAGAAGAGGAAAACCTAAAAAGTGAATTCAGTGACAATTTGACCCTCTGTTCTCAATCAAGCTATTGGAGACTGTGCATTGTGTTCATAACCAATGCTTCAGTCTAGAGAGGCAAATAAAGAGGATTTTAGAAGATAAAACACAATTTATATGCTAATCTAGCTGCATGAAGTTTTTATTTGTGAGATCATGGCAACAAAGTGATTATAAACTAAAAAAAGGGAAAAATATTAAAAATGATTTCAAAGTTGCAGGAAGTTCCGGTCAGGTAGACTTTATGTTGCCATGCACCAAATTATCACAGAGCAAATGCAGATTCCTCTCCCCTCCTTGATATAACCTGCTAAACTGAAGTGCCTTATGGGAGAGTATTTTACTAAGTTAGGTACACACTTCACTCGTCAGAGAGACAGCACCCATAGGATGGAAACCCCTCGCCAGGAACAAACTTTTAGGAATGTGTTTGAACCAGAAGAGATCATGGAATGGAACAACCCTCTTGGAATACTAAAAGAGAACTTCAACTGAAATCCTAATTAGAATATTTCTGTGCATATAATATATCAGGAGCCTAGTTTTAGCTATTTAGAGATGTAAACAATGATAACACACAGACAGGAAGATCTTGTTTCATAATCGTGGGTTTAGAGGTCTTATTGTGAAAACAGATATACTAGGCAAGGGTTCCACCATTAGGATATATGCCAATATTGAGAGAAGACAAACAACATTATCCCACAAAAGTGCATCTTGTGCTTTTGAGGCACACTGATTAAAAAAATGGAAAGTTTTCATAAAATAAAATGACCTGTCATTCTTCAAGAAGACATTTAAAGATGATTAAAATAATATTTAATGAATTTTTTTGTTTTCTCAGAAAATAGCTCAAATAAGAATATATGGCATAGAACCCATAATGATTCAAAAAACAATAATGTAATTAGGATTTTCATGTATACTATGCCATATTATATGCAAACATGTAATTATTAATTGTAACAGATGAAATCAGAAATTTACTAACAATTGAAATAATAAATTTGAAAATCTACCCATTGTTTAGAATCTGGTAGTAGAAAGATGAGAATATTTGATGTCAGTAATAACTAATAAAAAGCACATAACTTAGGGTAACATTGTATAAAATTGGTCTTGTTTTAAGAATAAAGTACACCTGCAAAGATACTAAAAACTCTGATAAAAAAAATTAGAATGAAGAATAATTAAAATGGTATTTAAATGAACATATAATTACTTATAATTTACAATTTTAGTTATAAATGTGTGCCTATCTTATAGAGAATACAATCAGTACAAAGACTATCACAGTGTTATGCTGTATAGCAAGCTTGACAAACACATTATAAAGAGTGCAAGAGTATCTGGAGAATCTGCCAATTTAACCTTTGGAAGCAAACATTTTGATAACTCCCTCTCGAATCTGCTTGGTCTTCACTCCATAGACAATAGGGTTTAGCAGGGGTGGTACAAGCAGATAGAGGTTTGACAATAGAATGTGAACATAAGGAGCAACATTAAAGCCGAATCTGTGTATAAAAGACGTAAAAAACGTGAGGATGTAGAATTGGAGGAAGACAAAGATGTGAGCTGTGCATGTGTTGAACGCTTTGAATCTGGCCTCCTTTTGTGGCAACTTAAAGACAGCCTGGAAGATAAACACGTAGGACAAGAAAATGAAGATCACATCAAATCCAAGGACTGAAAAAGCCACAAAAAGTCCATATGCTTTGTTGATCCTAACATCTTCTGTAGCCAGCTTCACCACAGCCATATGCTCACAGTAGGAATGAGAGATGATTGTGGTCCTGAAGTGGGTCAGCCTCAACTTAATTAGAAGAGGACACATGATGATGATAACTGATGCTCTTGTGGTCACCAATGTGATGATGGTAATTAGCACTTTCTTAGTGAGAATAGCAGAATGCCTCAGGGGATCACAGATCGCCACATAGCGGTCAAAGGCCATGGCCAGGAGAATGCCAGACTCCATGCACTGGAAAGTGTGAGTAAAATACATCTGGATTAGACAGGAGTCAAAGTGAATCTTCTTTGACTGTAGCCAAAAGACAGCCAGCATTTTAGGGGTGATGCATATGGTGAGACCCAGATCCACAGCTGCCAACACAGCTAAAAAGACATACATGGGCTCATGGAGACTGCGCTCTCTGTGAATGATGGTGATGAGGAGGCCATTTCCAGTTGTGGCCAGAACAAAAGAAATAAAGAATGGGATCCCAATCCAGTGCTGTACTGACTCGAGGCCTGGAATTCCAATCAGTGTAAAGATGGATGGCTTGAAACAGGTGCCATTGGTCAATGGCATGATGACACAGGGATGTAAAATGACTCAGACCTTCAGTTCTATTCAGAAACAACAAAAGTCATCACTAGCCTCAAACATGCAATGTAACTCTGAAGAGCTATTTTTGAACAATAATAAAATTCATTGCATCCCTGTACTGATAAACTAAACTTCAGCTTGATTTTATTTAGGAAAAAGTGCATTTGTCTTTATAAAGGTTTTTGCTAAAGTGCCATCTTAAGGAAATGTTGCACATTCTTTAAAACACGAACACAAAAGTACAATGAACATGAATACAAAATCCATCAACGAGAGTGCCAAAGTTTGTATTCTAATTTTTTAGCATGACTTTATTCTTTTTACACTTAAGGGTATTATAAATTATGTGCTGATTTGAAACATTTTTATTCATTTAAAATATAATTTCCCCAAAATACATAAAGATAATTTTAAGTAGTATTCTATTGTACTATAAAATAAATCTTCTTACTGATATTTTTACAGTCCTACTTTCCAAAAATAGTTATATTTTCAAATACAAACTAACATTTGGTTTGACCTATTATTGGTTTTTCTTTCTCAATTGTCTGTACTTGTTTCCCACATGACCCTCTTACAACCTCTGACAACTGGCTTGAATGTAGATTTTTTTTTGAAATTGTTTTAGGTGAACAGAAATTAAAAAATAAATCATTGATTATTACATATATTCTTATTTGCTAACAGAAAAGACATCAACGCAGAAAAGTTGAAGTAAAAAGTAAAATTAAATAAAATGTAGGTCTTTATATCTTCAACTTAAAAATCACTAGCTGCTAGAATAGAGCCAAACATAATTCAGACAGGTTGTTAAGAGACTATTTTCCACTTGTCTGGCATTTTATAAATGCATCTTCCAGATATAATTAACACGGAATCGTAAACACAACTTGGTCATATTTAGAACTGATGCTACCACAAATGTTAGGACCACATCAGGCACAAAGGGCTGTGGGAAATGCTAATTTCTCTCCCCACCCTTGCAGGAATGCTCTGTTTCCATGGCTAGTGACTTGTTTCCTTCATTGCCCCATCTCTGCCTTGTCATTTGTCCAGTTGAACTAACCAAAAAGGTTACCCATGATGACAGACCTTTCACTTTGCATTTTCACCCCTCTGTTTTCAAGGAAATGTATCTAGGCTGCTTATGGAGCTCAGGGCATCAAATACCTATTGCTCTTAATTCTTCATTGAGAGCTCTCAGTATAACCCAAGCTGGGCAATTAACAAAGGTGATTGTGAGTTTATGAAGTACACTTTCTTTATTTTGAGCATTTAAAAAAGTATATTTAGGGAGAGTGTAAATCAAGAGAAGATTTCTACCCCATCCCATTTTTTTAGAGTTCTATAATGACTATAGGTAATGTATCTAAATTAAAATTCTGTATATACATTTAAACAGATGTTTTGACTTGAACTGATTCTGGTCTATACAGAAACACTATAAAGTTTATCCGTGTTCTTTAATAAGTAAGAAATGATCAGACAATCAGGACAGACAAAACACGAAAAAATATTTTAACTTATCACTAATCTTCCCTATGCTCTATAATTATGAGGGTTTGAAAATGTATACATTATTATGATTCAGACATGTTGGATTATATAAATAAAATATGCTGTATTCATTTGATAATAGAAAAACTATGAAAATTTAAAATTATTACAAATAGTAACTACAAAATTATTTAATTATTGTAAATAATTTTAACACATTTGGCGTTATGTGTACACCACAATACAAATGGTTTAAAAGTACTTACATTTTTGTCACTGTTGTCTATTAAAGTTCTATTTTGCAGGTGATATAAAGGAAGCAAGGGATGGTCAGTTCAGACACAGTGTCTCAGTACTAGTAACTAGTGTACCCAGCATTATTTTCACTACACCAGAACAAATGATGTTATAATTTAATTTAATAAATAAGAATTTTAATTTAATATGCAGAATGAAGCCATTGATGGAAAATTTTATTTGCACCAGAAAAGTGATCTGAATTATAGAATTACATTGAATTCTTATTGAAATACATTGAATAATAATTATCCCCTCTAATTATATATAATGTATAATTATGCATTTTCTGGTTCTTTATCACACTGTTATTATAAATATTATGTATTTATAATATTTTATAATGTATTATAATTTATAATATATTAAATGTAAAAATTATAAATAACTATTTTTATTTATAATAAGTACACTAAGAAGGATATAAATTCAACAGATCTTTTAATTCTTCAATGAAACTATGGAATTGCCAAATTTTTAATGAAACTAAGTCACTGAAATGACTATAGTATGTATTTTGCCTCTATCATAATATAGTACGTTAGAAGTAAATAAACAAATAGCAATATGTTTTTAATATGTGGGCTGTCGTACTTAAAACCATCAATGTTTTCAATTGTGGTTGCAATATAAAAACAAACATGACACGAGCTAAAGGATATGTCCTAGGTGGCACTCACTTAAGCAGCGTGACTTCTCTACATCTACCTCTTATGAACAGTCCACGAACTTTTGAAGATTGCTCCACAAATAATTTATTTCAGTGATTTGTACATTTATTCAGCTCAAACAAAACATGTATTATGCATTTCCAATGGCACTGCTCAAATACCCATAATTACAATTATAAAAACAAGATCAATCAAAATTGCTCCACATTTCCATAATACTCATTTCCCAACAGGTAATACCAGACTGTGAAAGTCCGGTTGCTTCAAAAGACAGTAACAACCCTCAACACTGTTCCAAAGCCTTCAAGCCAGACTGAAACTGCAATTCTGAAATTGCTGAAAGCATCAACAAAGCAACAGATCATGGACACTGGTGTTTAGGGTTTTACATGAACCCACATGCACTATCTCATTTAATTATAAGAAATAACCCTCACCAAAGCAGACTTTATGACAACTAAATTTCCTTTTGTGTAGTTCTATAGCTTGGCCACAGAACTAATTATCTAAAAGGAAATGTCTCACACAGAAATGTTTTATAGCTAAAGCATAAATGATTCTGCTCAGTATCTCCTCTCTTACATTCTAGAACCTTTCTTCTTGAGAGCCTACCTCAGCCATCTCAGGTGATGGGGAACAAAACCAAGACATCTCTCTCACCGCATCACTATAGTTATTTACACTTTGTTTCATTGTTATCCTTTATGTTCATAATTATTAAAAATCTCTGAATTTAATCTCTCCTACAGTGATAACTGTCCTTGCTTCCCTTTTTATGTTATAATAATGCCTGCTTTTAGCTTGATGACGTTAAAGGACCTTTCTAGGTAGTGATAAAATACTTACTCAAATCTGATAATAAGAAATGCATTAGATGCTATAACAGACCCACTGCAGATGTTCCAAGACACTGAATGTCTTCACTGCAATGGGGTTTATAAGATTCCAGACATTTCCCACAGGATTTGGTGGCACTCTAGAGACAAAGAATCATTCTGACATCCTGAAGGCATCTATCTCAACTGACTTTGATTTTCTCTTCATTTTCTTACTTTATGCTAAAAACAAGAAGAAAAATTAGGAACTGGGAAGACTGGACAAAGAACCAGAAATTAAATAATTTTACAACATAAACATCTCTATCCCACTCTCAATAACAACAGAATATCATCACCATATATATCCCTTAGCATTATTTTCAGAAATATTGAACAGTTGTAGAATGAATTAATCTTATCAAATTCATCTATAATATGCATTAAATACAAAGGCATAATCTTGAAAGTCCAAGAGTAATTTTTTGGGCATGGTGTCTCACCTCACTATGGAATTCTGACAGGCCTTGAATTCACAGGGATCTGCTTACCCATGCCTTCCAGAAGAATTTTCTTTAAAATCAAGAAGATGACACAGTATTTATCATGAATACATTTATCACTACTACACAATTGAAACTAAAATAATAGAAGTGGTAAAATACTCATAGTATCTATATAGAAAGAAAAACCATACACAATTTGTGACAAAAATAATTTTAAGGAGAAATGCATAGTTGAAGCATAATTGATTGTGAGAAATTAAGATAAGAAACAGTCCAAAGCTTGTGCTCCTTAAATATCATGCCAAGCTCTATATAATGTACTAAATTATAACTATATATAAGTATATAAATATTTATTTACAAATGTAATTATATATTATATATAATTTAAAAATTTGGCAAATTATTTACATATTGAGAAAAGGAAACCAAATTGATTTTTACAGATATGATTATATACATGGAAAATAACAATTAGCAAATGAGATAAAAATCCTGTACTTAATATGTAATCATAACTAGGTCATAGAAGTCAAACTAGGCTCATAAAAATCAGTTCCTTTTTCATATACCAGCAATGAACCAGTGGAATTCAATATAAAAAACACAACTAACAAGACCCAGAGAATAGGGAGGAGAGCCATGAGATACTGTCTTCTGGACATGACATGGCCATTGCACACATCAAACTCACAATAGGTGTGTTGAACTGCATAAAACCTGCAAGTAAAAATCCAATAAAAAATGCCAACATGGAAGGAGCAGGGAGCTAACAAAACCCCATCCTTTGCTGAGGAACTTCTGGCAGCTGATGACTGCTGAGGGAAGTAGGGTCAGTTTTCTTTGGGAACATGGCTGCTGGTAGTTAGCCCCATGCCACAATGAAGGGCCCACATTCATGTGAATAAGGGTGACAGCAATTAAACTCAGTGGGTTATTAATTTAAAAGCAGGGGTCTTGAAATTGAGAGGGAAGTGTGTTGAAGGTCCCACAGACTCTGGAGGGAAAGAGTGCATATGAATATCTCTGATATATATGTTCAAAAATAAGTTAAAATAATTTTTAAAAATCAACACCATTTAAAATCACACTTTACAAATTAAACATTATAGTAAAATTCTATCAAATATGTATAAGATAGACATGTGAAAATGTAAATAGAAAAAAGTGATAGTCTAAGCAAATATAGTGAAAAACCTGTGTTCACACATTGAAAGATTGAGAAACAATTCAGGGGAGGAAACAAAACAATACAATTTTGCATTGTTGGTACTGCAAAAAGGCATAGATACCTTTAGAACATTTTACTTTTAATTGACAAAAAATTGTTTTGTACTTTTTCCTGCAACAAAGACACTGCAATGTAGGGGTGAAGTCTGCTTGTAGGCACTGACTCGACATCTCCCATTTCAATGAGATATGTAGGTGCCTTAGTCAATGTTGTATTGCCATGAAAAGACACCATGATTATGGCAACTCTTACAAAGGAAAGCATTTAACTGGGGTTTGTTTATGGCAGACATGGTGCTGGAGAAGGAGCTGAGAATTCTACATATAGATCAGCAGGCATCAGGAAGGGGAACAGTCACTGAGCCCACCTAGGGCTTTTGAAACCTCAATGCAGACCTCCCAGTGACACACTTCCTCCAACAAGGCCACATCTACTAAAATAAGGCCAGACCCACTAATCCTTTTAAATAGTGCTACTCCCTATGAGCCTATGGGGGTCATTTTTATTCAAAGCACCACAGTAGGTGTTGTCTTCAGCAATGGGGCCTTGCTGCCAGTTTGTGGAGAGTCACCTGCAGTCTCAGCAACAGCTTGCATTGTTTTGGAATTTCCTTTGGGGCCCCTTTGGCAACAACTCAATTAGATGTAACCTAATTCTAGTACTAGAAAGTTCACTTGCTGAAAAAGATGTCAAGTTGGTACTCTGTCTCCCCATTATTTAGAGATTTCATTTATATATCTTCATATATGTACTTACCAAAGTTAAATCAAGATCAGATAAGCAATTTAAACAGATCTATAACTCCTAGTGAAATAGAAGTAGTCATTAAAAGTTTTCTACCACCCCCTTAAAAAAAAAAACAAAACCAAAAAACCTAGGGACAGATGGTTTTAGTACAGAACTCCACCAGATTTTCAAAGAAGATTTAATGACAATACTCTTTAAATTATTTTACAAAGTAAAAACAGAAGAGACATTGCCCAATTCATTGTACAAGGTCACAATTTCCCTTATACCCAAACCACATAAAGATCCAACTAAGAAAGAGAATAATAGACCAATTTCCCTTATGAATGTAGATGCAAAAATGCACAATAAAATACTTGCAAACTGAATCTAAGAACAAGTCAAAAAGATCATCCACCATTATTAAATAAGCTTTGTCTCAGAGATGCAGGGAAGGCTTAATATGCATAAACTGATAAATGTAATCCACCATATAAACAAACAAAGACAAAAAATACATGATCATCTCATCAGATGCATAAAAAGACCTTAGACAAAATCTAACACGCCTTATGATAAAAGTCTCAGTAAACTTAGGGATAAGGAACATACCTCAAACAATAAAGAGTTTACAGAAAGCACATAGCCAACATCAAATTAAATGGAGAGAAACTCAAAGCAATTCCACTAAAATCAGCAAGACAAGGTAGTCCACTCTCTCCATACCCATTCAATTTATTATTTGAGCTCTTAGCTAGAGCAATAAAACAATTGAAGGAGATCAAGGGTATACATATTGGAAAGGAAGAAGTCAAAGCATTTTTATTTACAGATGATATGATAGTATACATGAGTGATCAAAAAAATCTACCAGGAAACTCCTATAACTGATAAACACTTTCAAAGCAGTTGAATACACATTAACTACTAAAATCAGTAGCCCTCCTACATAAAAATGACAAATGGTTTGAGAAAGAAATCAGGGAATCAATACCTTTTACTATAGTCTCAAATAATGCAAAATACCTTGGGTTATCTCTAACCAAGCAAGCAAAAGACTTGAATAATAAAAACTTTAAGTCAATGAAAAAGAAATGAAGAAGATATCAGAAGATGGAAATCTCTCCTGTGTTAATGGATCAGTAGGATTAATAGAGTAAAAATGGCCATCCTACTAAGAGCAATCTACAGATTCATTGCAATCCCCATCAAAATTTCAACACAATTTTTATAGACCTTGAAAGGACAATTCTCAGCTTCATATGGAAAAACAAAAACCCAGAACAGCTAAAATATCCTGAATAATAAAAGAACTTCAGGAGGTGTCACCATCACTGATTTCAAATTGTACTGCAGAGCTATAGTAATAAAAACAGCTTGGTATTGGCACAAAAACAGACACATTGATCAATGGAATCAATTGAAGACAGGCATAAATCCACACATCTATGGACATCTGATTTTTATAAAGAAGCCAGAAATACATACTGGAAGAAAGACATCTTCAACAAATGGTACTGGTCAAACTGGGTGGCTGCATATAGAAGAATACAAATAGATCTATACTTATCACCTTGCACAAAACTCAACTCCAAATTGACCAAAGACCTCAACATAAAAATAGATACACTGAATCTGATAGAAGAGAAAGTGGGGAATAGCTTTGAACTCATTGGCACAGGAGAAAACATTATGAACAGAACACTGTTAATGCAGGCACTAAGATCAACAATTAATAAATGGGACTTTGTAAAACTTAAAAGCTTCTATAAGGCAAAGGGCACAGTCTTTTGGACAAAGCAGCAGCCTACAGAATGGAAAAAAATTTTCACCAACTCCACATCTGCTAGATAGTTAATACCCAAAATATGTAATGGACTCAGGAATCTAGATATCAAGATAACGGAGGAACCAATTAAAAATGGGGTACAGCTCCATGATGATTTGAAAGAAAATTACCCTCAAAGGGAGTAGCACTATTAGGAAGCGTGGCTTTCCTGGAGGAAGTGTGTTACATTGGGGTGGGCTTTGAGGTCTCTTTTTCTCAAGCTTCCTTCAGTTTGACAATCAGTTGACTTTCTATTGCTTCTGAGTCAAGGTGTAAGAACTGTCAGCTCCAGCACCACATCTGCCTGAATGCTGTCATGTTCTACTTCATGATCCTAATGAACTGAACCTCTGAAAATGTAAGAGGGCCACCCTCAATTAAATGTTTTCTTTATAAGAGTTACTGTGGTCACGGTGTCTCTTCACAGCAATAGTAAACCCTAACTTAGAAGTTGGTTCCATGTACTTGGGTATTGCTGTGATAGGCCAGACCATATGTTTGTTTGGAGGAGTTTAGATTTTGGTACTTTGGGTTATGAAAGCAGCAGAATGCTTTAAGCATTGCTTAATGGGCCACACTAGTAGGATCATAAAAGACTAAGGTGCTAAAATTTATTTGAACTGCCAAGGGCTCACTCAAGAGGTTTCAGAAAAGAATTTTAGTATGTTGCTTAGAGATTATTCTTGAGATATGTTGGCAAAGAAAGTAGCTGCCTTTTACCCTTGTCCCAAGAGTCTGCATGAGGCTAAAGTCAAGAATTTTGGATTAATTTCATTGACAGAAGAAATCATAAAACAGCCTAGCACAGACTCTGTTGTGTGGATATTAGTGGTAACTCTAATGAAGGTTTATAATGAAAAGGAGCAAGCTGAGCAGGGTAAATTACAAAGTACATTTTGAGGAGAAAAAGAACACCAGGAAGTGGAATGGAGCTAAATCCTATGTTCAAGGAGATAAATGGAAGAAGAAATGGAATAAAGGAAGTAGTTACCTCAGGGAAAGATCCCACTCAGCTAAGTTTCTAACTTGTGGAAAGGAATTTAAAGAAAAGTTTAGAGCTGGTATGGTGGTGCACCCCTTTAATCCCAGCACTGGGAAGTCAGAGGCTTGTGGATCTCTGAGTTTGAGGCCTGCCTGGTCTAAAGATCAAGTTCAACTATAGCTAAGCTTAGGCAGTAAAACAAAACAAAACAAAACAAAACCAAAAAAACAAAAACAAAAACAAAAACCCAGAAAACTGGAAAAGATGTAATTAAACAAGGGGGCTATGTTCCAGCTCCAGTAAGCAGCAGAACTTGGCAGCTTTGGCCATATAATTCTGGCTTTAGAGTTAAGGATAGAAGAAATGGGTTATAGAAGTTGCCTCAGACTCAGAAAGATGAATATGGTGTGTATTTGCTAATAAGTGGATGGATTTTAGCTGGTAAGCCAATGATAATCAAGCTATAATCCACAGAATCACAGAGGGCAAGTATAGACTAAGGGACTAGAGATAATAAAATAGATAAATATATATGGAGGGGGATTGGAATGGGAGGGTTACACTGGAATGGGAATGGCAGAACGTGTTGTGGGAGGGAATACAGAGAGAAATGGCTAAAATTAAGGGACATTTGAGGGGTAGTATGAAAACCTACTACAGTAGAAACTCCTGAAAATATACACAGTTTTTACGTAGTATTAAAACTGATATTACAGAAGCTGCTTATTTGATTCATGTGTCTCAATCACTGCTCTCAATAAACCCATGGAAATAGCAGAATGCCATTAATATATAGCTACTGAGTATGTCATTAGTCATCTACTCCAAAAATCAGGACAGGCTCCTTTATTCCCAAGGATGTTATTTTCCATACATAGGAAAGAAACATCTCTCTCAATGCCTCTGAGAGGTTTTGTCCTCAGGGAGTTCAGATGTTTCTATACTTCATTTTGAGGACAATATTTACAGTATAAAACTCCCACTTCATTTAGAGTTGGTGGGAATGAAACTATCCTGGGGCAGGTGAACCAGCTCATCTAGAAAGTTTTGCTTACAGTCTGGCTTTGTCTTATGGGGTTATTTTATTGTGCCTATTTACTGAGCTTTAGTTAGGGGGGGGGGGATAAAATGCATGGCAGGAAAGGAATGAAAAAGGAAAGGGAACTGACCATGGAAAGTATCTGTGAGACAGGAATGTAACAAGGTGAGCATTTACCCAGACTCAGGTGTCTACTCTGATGAAGACTTTATTAAATCTTGTTATTAAATACTTGTGTAAGTGATGTGGGAGTATATGAAAATATCTTTACAACTGTCGGTGGTATTTCTGTACATTTCACTCACTCACATTATCATTTTGCATATTGTAATATCTTTAGTAAATGTTTGAATATATATGTTAACACAGAGAATTATACATATTTCTGAGCTATAGTGTATCAATAAATATAGACAATGTGTAATGATCAGATAGAAAAATTGATATATCAGTTCACATGCTGATCAGTTTTTGTTGTTGAATATAATTAAAATCTTTGCTTATAACCATTGTGAAGTAATTAATTATTGCCAACCAAAGTTACCTCACTGTGGCATAAAACATTAAAATAGTTTCTGTAAGCATTATCACTCCCATATTCCCTTACCATACTTGTATCAGCATCCTGACCCACCTCCTTTTCCAGCTGCCAATGACTATTTGACTTAATTTTCAGTTCTGCTATTCTCTATTAGACTCCGAGTCTTTAAATAAATAAGTAAAATGGAGCATAGTCATAAAAATGAGGGAAAAAGATGAGCAAAATGGCTACTTTTTGCTGTTGCATGGAAAATATTGTTTGCCTCTCCTTTTTTTTTTTTTTTTTTTGCAGTTTTGTGGCTCTAGTATTTCTAACTTCTCCTGTATTCAAGTTTCTTTTATATTGATTTTTCTCTCTACAACTTAGCTTCAGCACACATTACTCTGATGGTATTTTCATTGTGATTTCATAAATATCTGTTCAGATAAATTCGTAAAATCTATAAGGAACAAAATGGCGTATTAATGCAATCATGGTCTTTGAAACCCTATTCTATTTTCTGATAGTTCCTAAGTTAGAAAGAGTTGTGTGGTTCACATGAGCCTCACCCTCCTTTTCTCTAATTCCACAAATATCATCTTCATGATGGCTGTGGAGATGAAATAGAACAAATATTTATAAGCTTTCTGGTACAATCATTTAATTCATACTGGTGAAGATTTATAAAATTGTTTAAACCTCAAAAGCATATCTGTTATGACTAAGAACAAGACCTAGAGTGTGTTTATCTTTATAGTTTACTATTTACATGTGTAATAAGTACAGTTTACACATTTTGTATAAAGCAAAATCAACTAATGACTTAAAATATTACATAAAAGGTATTTATTTAATATATTACAATATCATTTTGCACATATTTGTCAGGCTAATTTCCCAAATATAAAGGGAACTCTCTATAAGTAAGGCCCCTACCATTTGATTTTTAAATACTTTAATAAATGTTTTTGTAAAGGAAATGAAATTGCAGCTAGAAGATGTGTGGCATAGTACTCAGCATCACTGACATTGGGCAAAAGCCAATCAAATTCAAAGTACTACTTCACTACCATTAAAAGGACTGTATATAAAAAGAATAAGTATTAATGTGAATGTAGATAAATTGGAATCCTGGTACATCTGTAAGGATGCAAAAATGGTGCAGGCAATTATGAAGGATCCTCAAAAATAAAACAAAACTAACATATGATTAAGCATTCCTGAGCATTTACCCAAAAGAATTTTAAAAAATGACCTGATAAAGAAAACACATATAGAATTGTAATAAATAAACATTAACAAGCCTATTAATACTGCAGTGATGTAGTAGCCAATGGCCAAGATACTCAAGCATGGTGACTGCCCAACAACAGGTACATATAAAAAGAAGTGTGATAGAATGTTATTGTAAAATAGAATATTATTTAGATCTAAACAAGCAGAAATCCTAAATTGTCAAAAACATGTGGCAAATATGGATGACTCAAATTTCATCATGTTAAGTGATGTAAGCCAGCTTAGGAGAGATGGATACTGCATGATTCATAGGTATTGGGTATCTAAAATCACCAAACATATATAAACAAACAATATAATGGCTGTGACCCAGGGCTAAAGAGGAAAATTGCTGATCAACATGCATGCAACTTCAGTGATATAAACATAGTAAGTCTTAAATATCTAATGTGCAACATTGTGTCTATAAATAATAATGTTTTACACTTAAATTTCATTGCCGCAAATCTCTAGTAAGTAAGTGTTATTACCCCCAAGAAAGTGACTATAGTATTTCTGGAATACTGAAAAGGAAAAATATCTAATAATTGTATATTATTTTAAGGGTACAAATAAAGTTATGGGAAATTATATTCAAGGTCTTTGGGAATGTGATGGGATGGATGCTGCTTGCCAAACAAATTCCGATTTCAAGTAGAAGCAGTTTATGTCGTTATAGTCCATTGTATAAGTGATGGGGAATCAATACATTGAAACAATATGGACAAAACTTTTAAAAATTTTGTTTTTGAATTAGAATAAGATTGGCCATAGAAAATGTTTGTATGAGAAGGGGGCGGGGAGGGAGAAAGTAAGGGAAGGAGTGAGTGAGAAAGAATAAAGAGTGATATCTACATAATCAAAGGATTTTGAGGAATATGTATAGTTTCAGGCTTAAATAGGAGACAAATACAACTAAATACAAGTGTGTAAAAGTCATTAATATTGCTTATTCTGTGTTGTAGGAAATGGGTGAAAAACTTAGGAAGGAAGTGTATAACTCAGTTATAACCCGAGAAATGTGCAAATTTAGCCTATCTACAAAGGAAGTCTAGAAAGAAACTACATGGTACAGGAACGACTTTCTTAAAGTTTAGGTGGTTCCATAGAGAGACTTCAAGTGAGTTGGGTTTGTCACATTTCCTTAGAAATCAGAACATTTAGAAGAAAAGATGTTTGTGGAGTTTCTGAACTGAACTTTAAGTAGAGAGATCTGACAGGGATGTAGTCAATGACAAAAACAAAAACAAACAAAACAACAACAACAACAACAAAACAACCCAAAACTACAGTGATTAGATGTGGGATGAAACTATTTTAGAAAAAACGAAAGAGATGGAGCTGTTAGGAAATACGTAATTTTCTGACAGCTGAAGGACTGCACACTGCGGAGTTTAACATGTCCTTATTCTAGAAGTGAAAGAAGAAAGCACTGAGTGGGCCAGGAAAATTTGGAGTGGGTTATGAGAGGCACTTAGAGTGTAAGAGTTCAAATGTGTGATGAGTGTATCAGCTAATAAAGAAAGGGCAAAACTGAGCAAAACTAGTCAAGGTGAGGGGCTGAGCACAGAAGAGAGCCAAGACAGAAATTAATGTCAGATAATGTCAATATGGTATTGATTGTATGTATGTATTATACATATATATGTGTGTGTGTATACATATATATACATATACATATATATGAGTTCCCTTTCTTTGATTCAGCAAGGCACTCTCTTTACATCTTTACATAATTATTTCCAATCTTCCCGTGTATTAAAATATTCTGCTATACCTTCATAATGAAAACAGCACATAATATTATTTAATTAATTTTTCACATATTCATCTGGAGTCAAGCTGGGACTATTCTACCTGTGATGAACCAAATTCCTAATTTCATTTTGATCTTTTTGCCTATTTTAAACATTCTATCACAAAATATAATGCTAACATACCCTCAAACACATATCCAAAACAGGTGCGCATTTTCTAGTTGAAATATGAACTATTTTAATGCTGATTATATAATTTTACATATTTATGTATTGGCTTCCTCTATTGGGTTTCAAACTTTTAAATCATTTAGTACAATCTCTACTAGTCAGGATGAAACTTTTTCCTAAGATAGAGGAAAATAAAACATGTGTTAAATTCTCAGAGAGGTTGCATACTTGAACAATTGTTACTTCTAAAGTTTCTTTGAAGTATAGAACTCCCCCCATGAAAAGTACAAATGCAAGACATATCTTCGTGCATGAATATCTGATCTTTGTCTTCTTAGCCCTTTAGTCCTTGAACAAAGTCCTTTAATTTCTTTTATATGTAACTACTAATCAGTACAATATATTTTTGAAGTAATAAAAAAAGAGCATAGACTTAAGTATTTATGAGCCATACAGATATATCTTGATGGGCTTTGTTATTAGGAAAGATAAAACATTTTTATATAATTCTACAGGAAACCAGTGACCTTGGGTAAGAAGAGCTGCTGTGTGTTAGGGAGTGAGGCAGCTGGTGTATGGCATAAGCGGCTGTAAGAACACAAGAAGCATGGTCTCTCCCAATCACACACAATTCCATCCCTACTTTTTTCTTCTTCTGGGAATTCCAGGCCTGGAGGATGTACATATATGGATTGGATTTCCATTTTTTGTTGTGTATTTGACTGCTCTTCTGGGAAATATCACAATTCTTTCTGTGATTCAGACTGAACACAGTCTCCACCAGCCCATGTTCTACTTCCTGGCCATTCTGTCATCTATTGACCTGGGCCTGTCCACATCCACAATCCCCAAGATGCTTGGAATCTTTTGGCTTAACCTGAGAGAAATATTATTTGAGGGATGTCTCACCCAGATGTTCTTCATCCACCTGTGCACAGGCATGGAGTCAGCTGTGCTTGTGGCCATGGCCTATGATCGCTATGTGGCCATCTGTAACCCTCTTCGCTATACATTGGTGCTGACGAACAAGGTGGTATTCATCATTGCTTGGGCTATCCTCCTGAGACCGTTGGTTCTTGCCATACCTTTTGTCTTTCTCATCTTACGTTTACCATTTTGTGGGCACCAAGTTATCCCACACACATACTGTGAGCATATGGGCCTTGCTCGCCTGTCCTGTGCCAGCATCAAGGTCAACATCATCTATGGCTTGTGTGCCATCTCTAACCTGATATGTGACATTATAGCCATTGTTGTTTCCTATGTCCAGATCCTTCGCGCTGTGTTTCGACTCTCTACTCAGGATGCCCGGCTCAAGGCACTCAGCACCTGTGGTTCTCATGTTTGTGTTATGCTTTCGTTCTATACACCAGCTTTTTTCTCTTTTATGACCCACCGGTTTGGCCGAAATGTTCCCCGATACATCCACATTCTTCTTGCCAATTTTTATGTTGTCATCCCACCTGCCCTTAACCCTGTTATTTATGGTGTTAGAACTAAGCAAATTAAAGAGAGGGTAGTTATGGCCATCAGAAATAAGCTATAAACATTTAGATGTATGAGGTCAAGAGAGTTAGATTAAAAAAACTGGACCTTACTTTTCACAATCTAATATAAGATTGTGATATCTAGGGGAAAAGGTTATCCAATGTGCAGATTTGGGAAACATTTTACTTCTAATAATAAGAAAAACAAACCCCAATTTTTAACACAGACAATAGCTCCAATCACATATCAAAAATGTCAGCCTTTGTATGATAAGGTATCATTTACATGAAAAATCATATGAACCTAGTAGAAGTGACTAGCATAGTAATAACAAGTATTTACAGAATACATGAGTGACATTCAGTTTTCAAATTTTGTATTAATGTCCTTTTTTTTGCGTACACCATGTGTATACGTGTGATTGTACATATGTGTTCCTGTGGGTGTGTTCACATGTGCATAGGTGCATGTTCACATTTGTTTGCACATAAATGTATAGAGGCCAAAAACTGATGCCTGGTTTCCTTCTCCATCACCCTCAACCTTATTCTTTGAGACATGGTCTCTCTCTGAAACTGGTGTTCATTCATTTTGCTAGAGTGGCTGCCCAAGGAGCTCTGGGGATCTCACTGCCTCTGCCTGCTGCCCACCTACCAGTGCTGAGGTTGCAGATATTCATCACCACAACAGGCTTTACATGGATGCTGGAGTTCTGAGACTAGGTCCTGTGGTGATATTGTGTTCCCCAAAATATTGTGCACCCTAATAAACTTATCTGGGATCAGAGAACAGAACAGTCATTAGATATAGAGGTCAGAAAATGGTGGCACACACACCTTTAATCCTAACATTCCAAAGGCAGAGATCCATCCGGATCTCTGTGAGTTCAAACGCCTTTTATCCCAGGAAGTGATGGCAGAAAGCAGAAAGGTATATAAGGCGTGAGGACCAGGAACTAGAGCCTGGTTAAGCTTTTAGGCTTTAGAGCAGCAGTTCAGCTGAGATCCATTTGGATGAGGACTCAGAGACTTCCAGTTTTAGGAAACAGGATCAGCTGAGGAATTGGCAAGGTCAGGTTAGCTGTGGCCTGTTCTGCTTCTCTGATCTTCCAGCATTCACCCCAATACCTGGCACTGGGTTTGTTTTTACTAATAAGACTTTTTAAGATTCGTGCTACAAGGTCCTCATGCTTGCATAGCTGATACTGTCTTAAGACAGTGAGTTACATTCTTGTTTCTGAAACATGGAGCAATCACTGCTTAGCAACACTGTTTGGACCAAAGAAGTTCAGGTAGTGACATGGTGTGGAATAGTGGAGAGGATGTAAGCTGTGGGAAGCAGAGAGATTAAGAGACACAGGAAAACTTTGCAATCCAAAGGGATATAGAAGCTTTACATAAGGTCAGGAGGATAAAGAGCACACAAAGTCCTTTTATAAAGGGGTAAAAAATCTCTCTCTTTCTCTCTCTCTCTTTCTCTCTGTGTGTGTATGTGTGTGTGCATCTGTGTCTGTGTGTGTGTGTGTACCATGATGATTCAGTATGTTTTTTCTAAAAATAGAAATACGATATTAATACAAGGTAACAAAAGTGGAGGTTAAGACCAAAGTATAAAGATAGGAGCTGTTTATTTATATTTTGTTCATGACAGCATCCTGCACCTGTGGGTTGACACAGTGTTAGGAACTGAGAGAGAATGGAAAGTGAAGGAGAAGACTAACAACCCCACAAAGTTAATGTCTATAGGAACGAAAGAGAAATAGGTAGGATGACATTGCTAAGTAAAATAAAACAAACCAGAACCACAAAAAACATCATGCAGATTTTTCTTCATTTTTTCATGTATTTTTTACTTCTTCATGTATTTTTACCAATTATTCACATATTTCTTCATGTATTTTTACCAAAATATCTAATTAATGTGTAAATGGTAAGTAAACATACTATGTAGCATGTCCATAAATTGCTAGAATTGGTTTCTCAGTATTTTAATAATTATCATATAAAACACATGACATTAATATTACATATAATATCTATAATATATGAGATTAATTAGCATCTCATAACTGAGTACAAGACTATTCTTTATTCCAATGAGTTATTTAAAATATACAACTTGAACATATTAAAAATTTAGAACAAAAATATGTGTGTCAACTTTATGTATAATAATAAACTCAAGTACTACTATTAAAAAAATTGAGCTCTGAAGAGTAAAAAATGAAACAGCAATCCACAACACCATGAAAATAGGAAACACACAATACAAAACAAGCAATATTATTAATGAGATAGCAAGTGATCGTTCCTGACCACTTATCTTTTCCTGAACTGTACGTGCTATTTTGAATAGTTCACTTTTTTTTAGTCAAAATTGAGATTTTAAGCTATTACACACACACACACACACACACACACACACACACACACACACAGCAGTAACAATCAAAGATAAAGGCTATCAACATGGGAGAGGTGCCAGGGAGGGTAGCTAAATTTTGCTGGTGGACTGGGGGCCCGATGGGGATGGAAGCCAGAAGGATCAGGTATGGGAGCATGGAGGGAGAGAGTGTAGGACAGACAGCTGGAATTGGGGAGCACAGGGGGAGTGGTATGGAAACCCAGCGCAGTGGAAACTTACTAAAATCTATGAGGGTGACCCTAGTGAGGACTCTTAGTAATGGAGGATTCAGCCTGAGTTGGCCATCTTTTGTAGCCAGGCAAGGTTTCTGACAGTGGAACTTAGTTGCATTTGGTTGAGTTGTTGGCCGAGGGGGCCCCACGGAGATAGCCAAACAACCCAAGCAGAAGGTCACTCTCTGAAAACTGACAGTGGGGGCCCATTGCCAAGGACAACTTTTATAAAACTCATTCAAGGTAGAGAGATCGAGCTGGTGCCTGCTTGGAGCCTTCATTTCTACAATCTAGACTCTTTGGCATGAGAATGTACTCTGCAGGCTACTGAATGAGAATCCTGGACACTAACCCAGCCACCCTTCCCCCAACACACACCTACAATCTGTTCTGGCTACAAGTTGTGCTGGGGCAATTGAGGAACAGAACTTGTGGGAGTGCCCAATCAATGTTTGGTTTAACTTGAGGCCCAAGCCACCAGAGGGAGCCCGTGGCCCACACTGTCTGGATGGTCAGGAGCTAGAGACTGAACAGCCCAGAAACCTAGTAGGGCAATTGGCAAGATATGATATGATTTCATATGGGCTCACAGAGACTGAAGAGGCAAGCACGGGGTCTGCATGATCAGCACTAGGTCCTCTGCTTATATGTGATGGCTGTTAGCTTGGTGTTTTTGTGGGACTCCTAACAGTGGTTGGTAGTGAGTGAATCTCTGATTCTTTTGTCTGCTCTTTGTACTCTTTTCCTCCTATTGGGCCTTGTCCATCCTCAATGAGGGCTTTTGCCTTGTTTTGTATTGTATCTTATTTTGTCCTGTTTGTCTCTTGGAGGCCTGCTCTTGTCTGAAGAGGAAATGGAGGAGTGGATCTGAGGAAGAGGGAAGATGGGGGCTGAGAGGAGTGGAGGGAGGGGAAACTGTGATCAGGATGTATTGTATGAGAGAATAATCTATTTTCACTAAAAACAAAAATATTTTTAAATATTCTAGAAATTAAAACAAAAATTGAAGATTTTGAAATGACTTAGTTTCACCTAAATTTCCTTCATCTCTCCAACATGACTTAATGTAGAAATAGAGCATACAAATGAGCAATCAGGTGTTAAGAAAGTTTTAGGAATGCACATGACATTATACAATTCAATATGGAATTATAAAAGGCACTGTGCATTGCTTTGATGCCAGAAAAAAATGAATAAAAATGACAATGATATGTTTGAAAATATGATTCCAAATATGAGTCTATGATTAAAATAATTACAGAAATTAAGAGGCATAAAAACTAAAAATAAAAGTTAACTACATAGAAAATAGTGTTCCTTTGAAACAAAATTCAAAAGAGATTCCAGACTCCTCAGTTGGGTTTTGAACCCATAGGATTCTGATGGCATGATCCAGCTCTCAGAGCCTCTCAGTCCCTGAACAGCCTGACCTCAGCTAGCTTCTCAGGGGAGCGCCCTTCTCTTCATAAAGTCTTCATCTGGAGAAGCCTGTAAACCAGAATGCTGCAGCTGCCTGCAGCTAGCTATAGGAAGAGGCAAAACTGTCTTTCTTGATAAGGGAGCCCACATCTTGTATATGTGTCATGCCTCCCACTAAAATGTCTCAAAATAAGTGAGGCAGTCTGGCACAGTGGACCCAGAGGAGTTACTGGAAGTTCTATCAGATGGTACTAGTTGCAGGTACAGCACAGGTAAAAGTGTCACCTCACTTCATTCCAGCTGTCATTATGTATGGGAAGGCCCCAGACAAGGCAGGGTACAGCCCTCTCTGATAAGGGTCTTGATGAGTGCTTGGTGTCTGGAACCATTGTCTGTACTTGACATATCAATGTTGAGTCTTAGTCATCTCTTGGATACACTTGGCATGGCTTTAATGAAGACTCCTTAGATATGACCTTATGTAGGCTCCAATATATGTGCTAATATATGTTAATAAGTCAGATTCTGAGTGGCTATTAGTGTTTTTCAATTTGAGGATAGTTCGAGTGATAAAGTGTCAATTTGGGTCAGTCTTATTTTGTTCAAATAAAGCCAAGTCTTCCACACATGTAACAGGTTTCACAATGCAATTCAGGAGACTTACAAGTTTATCCTGAAAAGGTGTTTTTCCTAAAGAAGTATCAGTAAGGGATTCTTAATCGATTCTCCCATGTTACCTAACTAAATAGGCAATTTGTGCTTAGAATGATGATCTGACTGGCTATCTTTATTTTTCACTAAACTGAATGTTGCGGTACTCACCATACTGTTCCTTCCTGAATAATTAATTTTTGTCTGTATGATTGACATGATGTCTTTTATTTACACTCCGATGTTAGAACCAGAACTGTCCCCATGCACAATAATAATGAAAATGTATTTCCTCCTAGTGTGAATAAAGCCTCACCATCAATGCATTTCACTCAGATCTTCCTGTCAGCCACATTGATAATGTTACTACGGCCACAGCTTTTACAGATAAAGAAAGTAAAACTCATGAAACAGTTTTGCCAAAGCCATTACTGAGAGACAGAGTGAAGGTGTAAATGTGGGTTTTTCTAGACCCGGTATGGCCATCCATCATAAATGAATTGTTCTCTAATCACCAACAGTGGAGTGAAGAATTTGCGTGCTATAAGTCTGTAAGTGGATAAGACAGATTGGATCAGAAAGATCTAGTAAGAGGATACCTGAAAGCATGAGCTCTTCAAGTAAGTGTATGTCTATACCACTGTTGATAAAAAGGTGTAATGGAGGAGTGTGGGGAGATGTTGCTTTAATTGTAGAGCCAACATCTATCACTGGGTCATGAATTCCAGTACTGGCGAGGCATTATGGTTCTTAAGCCATGGATGTTAAATTTTAAAAGTAATTAATGTACTATTGTTGTGTTTTAGAATTCAGATGTAGACTGTTATTAGATTTCATACGTAGTATATTATTGATATAGATACCAAATATGTGCAATCCTATAATCAGAGTCAGTATAATGAATAGGTTGAAAGGGAAATTTTGTCCCTTAATGACAGCAGAGTAACAGATATAAAGAAGAGCACTCAATACAAATAATGACTGTATCAGAAATAATAGGCAATTCACTCAAAGCACAATGATGGTATAATATTTAATCTCCTAGGATATTTATTTTACACTCTAATAATGTGACTAAGAAATAAGGCAATCCAGTTTTAGGATATTTTTGTTTTATTATTTGAGTGAAAATAATTCCTTTTCAAGTAAATAATCTTATCTCTAAAATTCACTGTGAAGTGTAAGAATTTGTTAAAGCAAATCACATCATACTGTACGCTGTAAAAGGTGACACTCATTGTCATGAGATACCAATATACCAACTTTATACCAACTTACTATGGAGAATTTGAAACAGATAATGCTATTATATTGAGTTTTAATAATCATGGAAAAATAGATAGATAATTGGTAGATAGATGATAGATTATGATAGATAGATGATAGGTAAATAGATACCCTTCAAAAAGAAGGAAATGTTGTTTTCAACAATATGGGCAGATTTAGAGGGCATTATGTCAAGGCACAAAAAAATAATCACTTCATAATCTCATTTTCAGTTAGATTGTAAAAATGAACTCATAGAAATAAAGAGTAAAATTGATTGAAAAAACTCATAAGCCTCTTACAATTTTCTCCTATTTGAATTTGACTTATTAAGAATGATATTTACATATGTATAAGTATACACATATTCACATATTTTTGCCAGGTGCATACACCTAAAGATTTTATGTTATTGTAAAGATATATTTTTTCATTAATGTAAATCTGGCACCTATGCCCCTGTCTAGTCCACTCCTGACACCTTCAACACTTGACAGCTCAACTGATGTAACCCAGTTTCAGTTTTCTGTTTAAAAAATTCATACATGTTGAGTAACATGTTCAATGTTAAGTAAGTTTTATAATAGGGATATATTAATTAAATATAATTACTGAAGATTTATTTATTCATTTGCATTAGTAATTAATCCATACTAATTGTTGAATAGGTTCCCTTTATATCAAATGTTCCCTTATTGATTGATATTTTGAGTTATTCCTACAGTGGAATAGCCATGAACAAAGCTGGCATGAGCATCCTTGTGCTACTCTTTAGATGGACATATCTCCTCTGTCTTGAGCAATGATTTTGGAGTTTAATATCTTTGAGAAATAATGGAGTGTAGAACATTACTAAACTTAGAAGATGCCATATTTTCCAGCTCCAGATCTGCACTTCCCATTTTACTGAGTCTATCAGAGAGCCTATTGTTTCATCGTTCCAAATCCTGCTGCTCTGATTCCACTTCAGGCATTATGTTCAATTACAGATGCCTAGTGATTTGGGTAATTTTAATGCATTTATATATTTCCTTTGCAAAATGTCAATGTAAGCCTCCTTACTTTCCCCCTTTACCTTTAAAATTATTTGAAGACATATTTATATACTCTAAACAAAAATTGTCTTTTGTTGAGAAGTAGACATAGGGATTGTGACGATTTTTCCCCATTATACACCTTCTACATTCACAGTTTTACTAGAAAACTTCTAAATTTGATAAGATAAAATAGATTACTTTTATAGTAACTGCATCTTCTGTCCTAAGAAAACATTATAGTATAGCGTATGGTAAAATATATTTTCCTATGCTGAGTCTAAAAACTATAGTTTTTTTAAAAGATTTATTTTAGTTATTTTAAAGACTATTTTTAACTTTAAAATATTGATATATTTCATATATGAAAGTCATAAGTTTGGAAGGATTATATATTAGACTTGAGGCTTTACTCTTTTAAATGTGATAAAAGTTAGTTTTGGAAAGTTATATGTTTATTGAATTAGTATGTTAATTTCTTTATAAAAATCCAGTTGCATGTAACTGTGCTGCTCCTTTAAATATGATAAAATTGGTTTTGGAAGGTTATATGTTATTGAATTAGTATATTAATTTCTTTATAAAAATCCAGTTGTGCATAACTCTATTTCTTTCTGACTTTTCTAGTCTCCTTGTTTGATCTTCATTGTGCAGGGGTCACTTTTTTCAGTCTTTATTCTTCTAACAACCTAAAATATTTTAATGTGTACTATTACATTCTGTGATTGTTTTAATGGTAAATTTAGGATATACCAATTATTATTATCAAATAAATTTTGATTTTATTTGAAATTTTGGTTGTTACTGTTCTAAATTTATTAACAGTCTGGAATGCATTTGCAAATTAATATAGCTTAGTCTACAAATTATGGCTACACACACACACACACACACACACATACACACACACACACACTTCACACACACTTTTATCTTCTTTCTCATATTTCATAAATTTTAGTACTTATTGCTAAACAGTTTATGCTTTGGGTTATATGAATGTTCAAATTTTTAGTAAAATTTTAATTATTGTTGTTTGCTATGTAAAGTGCACATACTTATACCTTGATAATTTTATGTTAAATTATGGCTAAAAATTTTCAATTAAAAGTTTATTACTTATCCTTCTTTTTCAGTACTGTTGATGGATCCTAGAGTCTTGTGGATGTTTAACAAACATTCTACCAATGAGTTCTATTCCTGGCTCAGATTTATTAATATTTTATCTAATGTGCATGTATACATATAATGTATTTGGATCCAATCCAACCTGTATCTTCTCTCCAGTTCTTCCCCTATTCCACAATTTTCCTCCCATTTTCATGTTCTCTCTTTCCCTTGCTCTTCTCTCTTTCAGTTTTAAATTTCATGCTCACTAAAATTCGTTTAGTGTTGTCTCTGTGTGCAGATTATTTTTTTGTGACATATACTCACCAAGTTGCTCAGCCTGGCCTTGAACTCACTTAGGAGCCCAGCAAACCTTGAAAGTGAGACCCTTTTACCTCAGTGTCCTGCATAGCAGAGATGATATCTATCCCTTTACCACTAGGATTGCTTTCTTTTTTCTGGGTGTGTTAAACATGAAGAAACTAAAAAAGTATATTAACAGAATTGATAAAAGTTGATATTCTTGATTGATTCTAAATCCTATAGGAACATTTTTCAGATTTTCTTTATTTCTAGGTTTAATAAAAAATTTTCAAAACTGTGAAAAATGGAAAATGACCTTTTTGGTGGTCCCAGAGCCAAATGTAAGCTAGGCAAGCGATCCTGCATTGAGCTAACCTTGACATAGATGCTAAATTCAACTGAATGCTTTTCTACCTCTATTATAATCATTATGTTTTACATTACTTATGTTTGTCAATAACAAAGTTTAATTATCAGAACAGGAAAACATTAATAATTCATTCATCAAAGCATAATAATGAAACCATTGTTTCACTAAGAAGCAGGTGTGAGCACAGTATTGTTTTGGCAAATAAAGAAAGAGGCCATACTTAAAGACAGGGATCTGGATAACAGATTGTAATCTCTCCCCATTCTAATTTCCCCTCTCCTTTTGTCTAGCATGTTGGGGTTTTCTCTTAAATATGCCTGAACTCCTGGTAACTTGAAAGTGTTAAAAAGAAATTAAGAGTTTACTTGGTATGTCATCATATGTACTAATCATCAACTTTCATGTATTTTCTTATTTCTTCCCAGAAATACTGAAGAAAGATGGTAGATAATCTCCCAAGAGTCCCAGAAGGATGTCTTCTATCAATGACACTGCTTCTCACCCCTCTGCCTTCCTTTTGCTGGGCATTCCTGGTCTGGAAACTTTCCACATCTGGATAGCTTTCCCTTTCTTCGTTGTTTATCTGATAGCACTTGTGGGGAATTTCACAATCCTCTCTGTGATCAAGAATGAGCAGAGTCTTCACCAGCCCATGTTCTACTTCCTTGCCCTCCTCTCTTTCATTGATCTTGGACTCTCCACTTCTACCATCCCCAAGATGCTGGGTATCTTCTGGTTCAACCTTAGAGAGATAAGCTTTGAAGGCTGCCTCATCCAGATGTTCTTCATCCACACCTACACAGGCATGGAATCTGTTGTGCTCCTGGCCATGGCGATTGACCGTTTTGTTGCCATCTGTTATCCACTTAGATACACCTCTATCCTCACCAACAAGGTGGTGGCTGTCATGGCATCTGTTGTAGTAGGGAGGCCTGTCCTTCTTGTCATTCCTTTCTGTCCACTCCTTAAACGACTGCCCTTTTGTGGGCACTACATTATTCCTCATACCTACTGTGAACACATGGGGATAGCTCGTCTAGCCTGTGCCAGCATAAAGATAAACATCATCTATGGCTTATTTACCATTGCTGCTCTGATCTTTGATTTAATTCTCATTGCTCTCTCCTATGTTTGGATCCTACAGGCTGTGTTTCGCCTTCCGTCTAGGGATGCCAGACACAAAGCCCTTAGTACATGTGGTTCCCATGTCTGTGTCATCTTAGCCTTTTATACACCAGCATTTTTCTCTTTTATGACCCATAGATTTGGTAGAAATGTGCCTCGCTACATTCACATCCTATTGGCCAATCTCTATGTGGTTGTGCCTCCTTGTTTAAATCCAGTTATATATGGAGTGAGGACGAAACAAATTAGGGAGGGAGTCATGAAAATATTTGTAAACAAAGAGTAATTCAAATATCAGAGGTTCATAAACTCTGCCAGGCATTCCTCTTTCTCAGTGTTCTCCAACTAGCAATTAGATCAGGGGCTATTCATACACTTCAGTCATTACCTTAGAATCCTCATTCAATGTTTCTCTTACAAAATGTTTACTGACTTTAAAAGTTTCTTGTCTTTGCTTTTTTTTTTTTAAATGAGAGTTAGAGAACATGGAGAATGAAGTCCAAGTAAAAGGTGTAGAAAGATTCTCTAATATGTGGAAAATGGTTTTACTATGTCAGTAGCCGAAACTACATACAGGTTCTATAAAAATAATTTTGATGGCACATATGTCTTAAGAATTAACTCATGAATCAATATTTTTGAGCTAAATGCTTTAAGTACCCACTTCTCTTCCAGTATTGCTTTCTTCATACGATTCTCCTCGATTTCGTTTAATTATTGCAGCCTTCATGATACTTAACCCTCATATCTCTCTCTGAGTCATGTTCATTTTTGCTACAGATGCTGCTATAGTAACAAAACTAGAAAAACAGTTTATATGAAAATGAAATGAGACAATAAAGCCCTTCATAAACTTACCTTCAAAAACATCTACAAAATTTATAAAATTTGAAGTTAATGTGACCTTCTGCTCTAAGTAGCATTTACCTTACAAATGCAAGGGAATGTATTTGAATTTTAAATCCACCCAATGCATCTTGCTGTGTGACCAAAAAGATCTTTGAGAGACCATTTTAATAAATGTTGGAAAGCCATTAGTTCAATCTGATTACAAGTTCCTCATAAGCATTTTAGAGCACATGCAAGAAATGAGACAATTACCTCAACTGGATGTAGGGTGCATCAAAAGCAGAAAGCTTTCTTATCATTTCCTATGGCTACAGATTGTGGAGTTAGCATCCTAATTTAATTTCAGAATATTCTTATGATATTATGAAATATTTCTTGATTTTCTTCCCTTCCTGTTCCACTCAACTTCACTGCGATAGTGACTAAGAATTCATTGCAGAAGAACTATGTTGTTTATATCCTTCCTTCTAACTCCAATCTAATTTTTTCAATGAAGATTTCATGCTTTTCTAGTATTTCTTAGTCAGGGTAAATTAGGATGTCTGTCATGTGGGCACAGATATCTGAGTGCTAGAAGCATATGCTTGTGGTCCTACATATTCAGGAGGTTGAGCCAGAGGGAATCACAAATTTAAAATTTCCCTGCATTCCAGAGTGAGTTCAAGCCAGCTTGAACTTTTAAGACCATGACTCACATCTATATATGATGTGCAACATATATATATATATATATATATATATATTGCTTAAGATGTAGTTGAGTGATAGAGTAAATGTGCAATATTTCATTTTTTAAGAAAGGATTTATTTATTTTACTTTCTTTATATGGATGTTCTGCTTGCATGAATGTACGTGCACCATATGCATGACTATAGGGTATCGTAGAACTGGGGTTTATGGATGGTTGTGAACTACCTTATGGGTACTAAGAATTGAATCCAGGTACTCTGCAAGAACAACTAGTAATCTTTTTTTTTATGATTCAAAATATTTTTAATCTATAAGAATTTTATATATGTATACAATGAGATATTACTATATATAATGAACACTTCCCTCTTCCAACTTCCTGTATGTCTCCCAAGCCTGGCCTGCTCCTAACCTCATGTGATCTCCTCCTCTTTCCTCCTCTTATTCTCTTTCTTCTGCTTTGGTAACCCACTAAGTCTAATGAGCGCTGCTCTCATGTCAACGTGTGTGAGGTTATCTACTGGACTATTGGAAATTTGCCAGTGACCATACCCTCCAACAATGATTCTCCTATCTGCAGCAATCATCAATGGCTAACAGTTCCTCCATATAAGACTGGGTCATGAGAACACAGACATCTTATATGTAAGAATTGTCAACTAGTAATCTTATCCACTGAGCCATCTCTCCAGCTCCTACATCTTAAAACTCACATGTCAAACACCTTTCTGATTGCCTTTCTCACAATTAATAGCAAATTATGACAGTATAGAAGCTTTGTTAATGGCCCAAATCTTTAAAAGTTTGTTTTATTTATTGTGTATAGAATGAATGATATTTAAACTTTGTGTGTGCATTGATGAATAATTTCCATTCCCACTCCAAACTGCTTCTAATGCATCTATAGTGACCGTACAAATTACATACAATTATATTACCATACAAATGAGCACATTATCTATGTAATCGTGCCTCCTTTCCTTGGTAAATGCAATCCTTCCACTTGAAATTCTATATGATATTTTTTCCTCATTTAACACCTAATTTTGTTTTTAGGACCCAAATGAAATCTAAGACAAATGTATCACT
>CABHPP010109281.1:0-32347 GCA_902168425.1 Peromyscus attwateri
TTTTTTCTCTTTTAGGAAACAACATACAGTTTTCTACAGTGGGTAAAACAATTTACATTCCTACCAATGACATCATGTTGTTGCTTCTATTCAGTTTCCTTGCTAGGTAACATAGGTACCCTGATAATCCATTGTGATTTTGATTTGCATTTCCCTGACAACAATTGACACTGAACACTTATTCATAAACTTGGCCACCATTTCTGGCCACCTTGTCATTTTGACAAGGCAGCTACTCAGTTCTTTTGTGCATTAATTAATTAATTTATTTTTTTAATTCTATGACATAGCCTTTATTTAACTTGTTCTTCCATTACCTAATGTGTTCTCAGATAAACATACTATTGCTCCTTTACACTCTCCAGTGTCTGCTCATATCTCACCTTCTCACAAAGGCCATCTGTAGCCTTTTCATACAGCCAGCAATGGTTATTTCATATTATATTCTATGTTGTCTTTCTTAATCACTTATTGGTATGAAAAGATACCACGACCAAGGCAACTCTTATAAAAGAAAGCATTTAACTGAGAGCTTGCTTACAGTTCCAGAGGGTTAGTCCATTGTCATCATGGCAGGCAGGCATGGTCCTGGAAAGGTAGTTAAGAGTTCTGCATCCTGATCCACAGGCAGCAGGCAGAGAGAGATAGATGCTGGGCCTGCCTTTGGCTTTTGAAACCTCAAAACCCACCTCCAGCAGCAGCATACCTCTACCAACAAGGCCACACCTCTAAACCTCCCCAAACAGATCATCAGCTGGGGACTAAGCCTGAAAAATATATCAGGTTGTTGGGGGGCCAGTCTCATTCAAACCACCACAACAGTACTACAAGAACAGAGGTCTTGGTTTGTTTGTGTTTGTTTTTGTTTTGTTTTGTTTTTTGAGACAGGGTTTCTCCGTATGGCTTTGGAGCTTGTCCTGGAATTCACTCTGTAGACCAGGCTGGACTTGAACTCACAGAGATTTGCCTGTCTCTGCCTCCCTCTGCTGGCATTAAAGGTGTGCGCCACCACTGGCCACCCAGTACAAGAACAGAGGTCTTTGACAACATTTTTAGGGACAAGTCATGGAGGCCCCACACTCCTTGAGGATTTATGAGCAGTTAATGGTTGCTGGAGGAGGGAGAGGGATTTACTTGAATGTTGCAGCTTCTGGTAATGTGCCTATACTCCTGCAAACAACTTCTCCTACCAAGTCTTCCTGTGTGCAACCCTATTGAATTCATTAGGTCATCAAAGACAAAGATAAGAGAATGAAGGGAGACCTGTGGGGGTATTGTGTTCCCCCAAATATTGTGTATGCTAATAAACTTATCTGGGGTCAGAGACAGAACAGCCACAATATTAAACATGAGGATAGGCAGTGGTAGCACACGCCTTTAATCCTAGTATTCCAGAGACAGAAATCCCTCTGGATCTCTGTGAGTTCAAGGCCACATTGGAAATGGCAAGGCATGGTGACCCATGCCTTTAATCCCAGAAAGCGAGCCTTAATCCCAGGGAGTGGTGATAGAAAGTAGAAAGGTATATAAAGCGTGAGGACCAGAAACTAGAGGCATTTGGCCTGGTTAAGCATTCAGGCTTTTGAGCAGCAGTTCAGCTGAGACCCATTTGGATATGAGGACACAGAGGCTTCCAGTCTGAGGAAGCAAGACCAGCTGAGGATCCAGCGAGGTGAGATAGCTGTGGCTTGTTCTATCTCTCTGACCTTCCAGCATTTCACCCCAATAACTGGCCTCAGGTTTGATTTTATTAATAAAACTCTAAGATTCATGCTACAGAGACCAGTTGGGAAGAAGGGGACAAGCATAAGTGAGGGAAACCAAGTATAAGGGGTGTGAACATGATTGAAATAAATACATACATGTCTCAATGAAACCCATGATATATAATATATGCTAATGGAAAATGAGAAAAATTTAGAGACGAGTAATGTGATCTAACCTAGGCATGGTAGCACATTCCTGTATTCCTAGCACTTGGTAGATGGAGACAGAAGGACTAGGAGTTCAAAGCCAGCCCTGTCTAAATAGTGAGTTTGAGGCTAGCATGGGCTATGTGAAAAAACCCCTTTTAAAGATATATAGATGGATGGATGGATGGATGAATGAATGGATGAATGGATAGATGTGTGACTTAGTCTGTATTTTAAGTTAATCACTCAGGTAGCTGGATCATGAAACCAGGAAAGAATCTAAACAAAATGCTTACTCATAGTCAGCACAGTGGAGTTGGAAAAAAGTACAGCCCAGGACTTGCTAATTAGATGTGAATCATAAAAGAAAAAAACAAATATTTTTCATTATTTCTTTGTAGGACTCAGTTTTCTCATCCTTAATAGTGTTAAAATTATCTTTTAGTAGCATATTAAATCATACTTTTGTTAGTTGTGTTTAAATACAATCCTAATTTTGAGATTTGAGGATAATGGAAATTCTTAGGTGGAGCTCGCAAAATCAGGGAAATTTTAATTAATGAATCCTAGTAAAACTTAATAAAAAAAAAACCACTATTTTAGGCTAGTGGCCTATTCACTGGCTCTAATGTTCTGTCTGTCCATTATGGCACCACTGGCCATATAAATCTATTTAGATTTTAAATTAATTAAATACCGTTAAAATGTTGATTCACCCCACCCATGCTCATGTACGCAGCCCTAGTTAAATTCAGTGGCCACAGAAACGAAATAAAAAAGTGAAGGTATGAAAAGAACTTGGTAGGCAAAGAAGGAGCCTAGTGGAAGAGGAAAGGAGATAAGACAGGATGATGGGGTGATCAGAGTGCATTATCTTTATATAAGAATATTATGTGAATGCAAAAACATTTCAAGTTGAACTGAATTTAGAAAAATGGAGTTCAAAAAAGAATGTTATGCAATTACGTACTTTATTTTAACATTTATCAACAAGAACAAATACTGTATTTATGACCTCTTTTTCATCAGTGGCAAAGGTTTTAGCCTTTTTATGTAGACGAAATTCTAAACAGTCTTAGTAAATAAGAAACACAGAGCCAAATACAGAGGTAATAGCCAAAGAGATCAGAGCAATAGCTACAACTAGCTTTAGCTTACCATCCGCACGCAGTAGCTTCCCCAGAGAGAGTTTTTTCCTGTCTGACTTGTGTTTTTATTGCCTTTCTGTTCTGCCTTCTCATTGGCTCTAAGCCCAGCCACATGACTTCCTCGTCACTGCCTGTCTATACAGACCTCCAGGTCTCTGTGGTTGGTACTGGGATTAAAGGCTTTTGTCACCACCCTTGGCTGTGTCCTTGACCACACAGAGACTCTGCCTGCCATGTGATCAGATTAAGGGCGTGTGCTACCACCTCCGGACTTCTGCTTAATGGCTGTTTGACCTCTGATCTCCAGGCAACTTTATTTATTAACATACAAATAAAATATCACATTTCATCACAAATAAAATATCACCACATTTCCCCCTTTTATTCTAATAAGAAGAAAAAAGAAAAACTATAACTAATGTAAGAAAAACTATATACAATAAGTACAGTAACTATGTACAATATATACAAGCAATAAATACCTCAACAGTGTCTAGTCCATTTGCATTTGACAGACTCAGAGAAAATATTCCATTATCTATCCTATTTTGGTAAGTCCAAAATGTACCTGATTTACTTTCTTTTTATGATGGTATTTTTAAAGAACTCATAGCTGGATGTGATAGTGCACAGTACTCATATAATCTCTGCAGACAGGAGGATCACTCAGGTTCAAGGGCAGTCTAGATTCTGTATTGAGACTTTAGCCAGCTTCTCTTTTATTCCTTATTTCTATAGATAATTAGCCCCAGCTGTATTAAATTTTAACTTCAAGGCCACTGCATTTTGTGTTTCTATACTAGTCCATTTGATTACATCAAATACCAAAGTTACTGCCATGGATGGAGTGCCTCAATCCCAAGCTCTCGGATTAAAGCTCCATCTACACCTGAAGCTAGACCTTGAGGATTGTTTCCTGAGCACATAGATCGTTATATTATTTTTGAAGAATTACCCAATTTTATTTGCTGATCTGTACTTTTTATAGACTATTAAAGACTGTAATAAAGAAATTATTATACTAAAGGAGAAAAATCTTCTTTTTCTGACATGCACATCATGGGCAGTATATGTGGATGCATGTGTGTGCATGTTGAAACCAGAAGTCAACTGTAGGCGTTATTCTTTAGAGGACATCCACCTTGCTTTTTGAAATAAGGTCTGTCTCTTGACCTGCACTCACATCATCAGACTAGGTTGACTTAGTAGCTCCAGGGATGGGTGTGTCTCCCCGTCACATGCCTGTTTGTTTATAAAGTAGGTGCTGGGCCTCCAGCTCAGGGCCTCATGCTTGTGTCCGGGTGCGTCACTACCTGAGCTTCATTTAGCTCTGTGCCTTCTTGATGGCTGTGGCTGCAAGTGACTCTAATCTGTGCATGATAGTTGATAGTGTTTTTCCCGGATTGGGTGGTTTCACATATCTCGCCATCTCGCCTTTCTCCTGTCTATAAGGAACCAGCTCATGGATATGTTAGTGGTTTTACTGTAAAAAGATGGTTAACACTTTAATGCCACAGTTAGAAAGAATTTTTGTTTCATTGCAGTTTTAGTGATAGGACATTGAAAATACAGTATAGCTGAACCTGAAACTAGAAATCTTCCGAAGAGTCTCAGTATATTAACTAGATAAATTTTACTATGATAGTTAATTAAGTTCTTATATAAAACTCAAAACTGTGCTGTTATTTTAATTTCTGAATTCCCAAGGAATGGGTTGATAAAAATAGAAAAATTGAAAACTACAGAAAAAATAGAACACTCACCAGATAGGATAAATGTATGCATCTTTTTGCAAAATTGTAGTGCTTCTATAATTTTATGCCTTTTTCATCAATATGTACATTGAAAAATTTTGTTGTGAGTACAAGATAGTAAAATAATAAATCAAGCCATTGTTTTCCCACAGAAACATTGAAGGTAATATTCAGATAAAGTATATGTAGTAAAAGGCCAGAATCCACTTAAGAAGTTACAGTACCATAAACAAGCACAGAGCTGAGAAATTTATGCTCCTGTGCTTAAGAAGAGCACAATAGCTTCTGTGTGTGTGTGTGCCTGTCTCTCTCTCTCTCTTTGTCTCTCTCTCTCTCTGTCTCTCTCTCTCTGTCTCTCTCTGTGTCTCTGTCTCTCTCTGTCTCTCTCTCTCTCTCTGTCTCTCTCTCTCTCTCTGGCCTCCTGGGGCTTCTGCAGTAGTGAGGGATACAGTGGATGGTATTCCTAGCCATCTGGTTTTGTAAGAAGCCTTTTATTTTCATCCAAGGAGCCAGTTTCTTTCCTGCCTCATACCACTACAGAAAGACTTAATAACATAGACCCTTGGGACAACAAAAAGCGATAGAAGTGACCTTCCTCTTAGAGCTGACAGTTTTACAAAGGCTCAGAAGTGGGGAGAGAGATGAAGTAAGCCCTTACCCTACCTTTCAGTATGATCCCCAAATGGCTGGTTTCCACTTGCTTCCTACTGAGTACAGAAGACCTCTAGAGCCCAGGACACCTAGTACCAGAGAAGAAGGATAAGCCTCTCTAATAATCTATGAGATTAGAGTAAAAGTACTGTTTTTTTAAATGCACAGACATCAGCATGATCATACTTTGCTATCTGGTATTTTCTGGTATTTCAGTTACCCATCAGCCATCATCTAAAAATACCATATGGGAAATTTCAAACATATTTAAAACCACATGAAATTTTGAATAGAGTAATGAAATTTTATACTACTGCATTCTGGCCCTAGGACATGATTCATCCCTTTATCCAGCATATCGATACTGTGTGCTGCCCACCTCTTAGTCACTCAGTAGGCACTTAGGTTACAGATTAACTGATTAAGCACCACTATGCTGAAGTTTAAGTAACCTGTACTTTATTTAATAACAACCTCAAGCACAGGAGTAGATACCAGCAGTTCAGATATGCTACAGAAAAGCCATAAAATTCTTTTAAATGCAAAGATTAAGTTCTTTTTGGCTTTTTGAAACAGGGTCTCACTTTGTGCCCACAATGGCCTGGAACTCCTTTGTAGACCAGACTGGCCTTGAATTCACAGAGGTTACCTGTTCTGCTCCCTGAGTGCTAGGATTAAGTGGAAAGGTTTAAATTCTTAAGGAAAGAAAACAGTCATGTGCCAAGGTTGGGAGGATCTAAACTACAAACAGAACTATTATCTGAAATTGTGGAGAAGAAAAAAAATTAGTGTTCTATAAGTACCTCATACTGCAGAAGTTATAGCCACTGTGTGTGATTAGTGCCTAGTTAAAATGAAAAGAGTACTAAATTTATGAGTGGAAAACATGAACCAAAAACATGTTCCAAGTTGACATTAAGAAAGCATTATACAGTTGGGAGGTGGTGGTACACACCTTTAATCCCAGCAGAGCACGCAGATCTCTGTGAGTTCGAGGCCAGTCTGGTCTATAAAGTGAGTTCCAGGACAGCCAGAGCTACACAATGAAACCCTGTCTTGAATGCCCACCCTCTGATCCCCGCCACACCAAAAAGAAAGAAAGCATTAAGCAAAGACTTGAGCAGGGATGCCCTATTGTAAATAAGGCATTGACTGGAAGCACTCAGATTCAGGAATAGATTTGATCTAAAAAATATCAGTTGCAGGAGAAACTACCTGCCAGTGAATAAGCTTTTGCCACATTCCTATCAAATTGAAGATGCTAATTAAGAGAAATGCTGCAGTCTTAAGCCAGTCTTTCTGATGCCTATACTTTATTGTTGCTGTTATCAAATATCTGACAATATCAACTTATGGGAAAAGGGTATTATTTCTGACGTAGTTTGAGAGGGTGCAGTCCTGCATAGCAGGGAGATGTGACAAGAGGAGCGAGAAGTGCTGGTCATCACATTGTGTCCAGTGTCAAGGAGCAGAGAGACAAATGGTGGTGGTCCACAGCCCATGGGATGGTACCTCCCCGACTCAGGGTGGGGCTTCTCTGCTCAGTTAAATCTTTCCAGACACACACTAAAAGTAGATTCCATTAATCTCTGGTTGACAGACAAGCCTGTATGGGTTCAGCAATGGCCTTTAACAACAGAGAAACTCCAGGCTTTAGAAGAGCTGGTAGAAGAGCAGTTAAATGCTCAGCATATTGAAGAATCAACCAGCCCTTGGAATTCTCCTGTATTTGTTATTAAAAAGAAATCTGGTAAATGGAGAATGGTAACAGACCTTAGAGCAATTAACAAAGTAATTCAGCCAATGGGCTCTCTACAATCTGGAATTCCTAATTCTCAACCGGTTAAAAGATTTCAATGGAGGGTCCTACCACAGGGAATGTTGAATAATCCAACTCTGTGCCAATATTTTGTACAACAGCCATTAGAAGTGATACGTAAAAAATTTCCTAAATCTATAATTTATCATTATGGATGATATTTTACTAGCTGACTCAAATGCAGATACTTTAGAAAGAATGTTTGAAGAAGTAAAGAAAATTTTGCCTTGCTGGGGATTACAAATTGCTCCTGAAAAGATACAAAGAGGAGATTCTATTAATTATTTAGGATATAAAATAGAGCTACAAAAAATTAGACCCCAAAAGGTGCAAATTAGGAGAGATAGACTACAGACTCTTAATGACTTTCAAAGATTATTTGGAGACATTTCTCATCTACGAACTATTGTTGGAGTAAAAAATGATGAACTGAATAATTTGTTCAAAACCTTAGAAGGTGACAAGGACTTAAATAGTCCAAGAGAATTATCACCTTGTAGCGATAACGCCTGCGCTACCACCACCCATTCACCATGTCCGAGCGAGGGGCTGTGGATCAAAAAACAGAGACAAAGACAGCGGGTCACTCACCTCAGCAGAAAGCCAAATGCCGATTATTGAAAGAGGGAGGAAACCTTAAATAGTCTTACAGCACAATGGAGGATCCCCAGAGGGCAGAAGTTTGCTACTGAATGCACCACATTCTTGCATCTAAGCTGTTAACGCCCAATATGCAGGATACCACAAACAAGGAACTTCCCTTAAGCGTTCAGGAGGGTGGATACCGGCAGAGAATTAGCATAGGGAGGACATGTGGTCAAGGTCGGCAAGCAGGCAAACAGTTTACTCAAATATGGGGAGCCGGGGCCCTACATCACCTGAAGCTGAGAAAGAATTGGCCTTGGTAGAAAAGAAAGTACGTGAAGGACACGTGGATCGTATTGATCCAAAGCTGGATTGCATTTTGGTTATTTTACCTTCTAGGCATTCTCCTACAGGAATATTAATGCAGAGGGAAGATATTATATTGGAATGGATATTTTTACCAAATAAACCAAATAAAAAATTAAAAACTTATGTGGAAAAAAACTCTGACTTGATTTGGAAAGGGAAATTGAGACTTCGTCAATTAGCAGGAATAGACCCAGCAGAAATTGTCGTACCTTTAACTAAGGAGGACATTGAAAAATTATGGACAGAAAGTGAACCTTGGCAAAGAGCTTGCAGTAATTTTTTGGGAGAAATTAACAGCAAATATCCCAAAAGTGATAGAATTGATCTTATAAAGAGAGTCATTCAGATATGAGGACATAGAGGCTTCCAGTCTGAGGAAGCAAGACCAGATGAGGTTCCGGGGAGGTGAGATAGCTACATCTGGCGCCCAACGTTCGTGGTACGAATTCATTTAAAAGGTGCTTGTGGGCCCCAGCTCAGGCCCGAGCTACACTCAGCCGGTTGTGGTGGTGCACTCCGGTTGGATTTGCTAAAGAAGGCAGAGGCAGGAGGATCCCAAGTTTGAGGCCAAGCTAGGAGAAGCTTCGGCCCGGGCCGAGCCACAAACAGCAGTGGGACCATGGAGGCAGTGGCTACTGCTCCACGTTGCCGGCTTCTTCTCATCGTGTTGGTGACTGCGGTGATGCTGCTACCTGGGATGAAGGGTTTACTGCTGCTTGTTCAGAGAAGAATTACCAGGACCATCGTGTTACAAGAAAACATCGACAAAGGTCAGTTTGGAAAAGTTTGGCAAGACAAATGGTGGGGAGAAATTGCTGTGAAGATTTTCTGTTCTAGGGAAGAACGTTCATGATTCCAAGAGACAGACATTTATCAGACTGTGATTGCTCCAAACCTCCAAACCACAGAGGAGGCACAAAAAAAAAAGTCTGAAGGGAACCATGACTACGCCTAACAGCAACTTTGAAATCTTCAAAAGGATGATGGGACCCACAATGATGATTCTACATGGACTATGGTAAAGCTATTAAGCTGATTAACACCCAGGAAAGATCGACTTTGGAGTACAAATTGTTTAGGACAATTTCGAGATGATTAGCTGAGATGATCCAGCCTGACAGACTACTCGAGCAAGGACTTGTGACAAGCCCTGAACTTTCCCATTATACAGAGACTGGACAAATGATACAGGACTTGACAATTAACCCAAAAATTTTCTTTTCAAGATTCCCTAAAGATATCTTCACCCCTAGAAAGCAAAAAGAAAAAGAGAATAAGATATGAGATAGATCACTGAATCTACTCTGAGAAAAAAGATAAAGAAATAATAGGATAAATAGGTAGATCACTGAATCTACACTGAAGGAAAAGGGGAAGATATAAAAATGACAAAAGGTAGATTACTGAATATATTATGAAAAGAAAATAGAGAGAATATGGATATGATAAGATATAAAGGGAGATTATGGAATCTACTTTTAAAAAGGAACTACTTGTTTTAAATAGGACAAGTAATGAAAAAATTTTGGTCTGAGTTTGTCAAATGTTACTGGACTGGACATAGTTAATATATTAATGGAGTTTTTATCTGAATCTGTCAAATGTTTATGGACTAGACATCATTAATGTAATTCTTGACTGTATATTGTGTATACGTACTGGATATAATTTTTCTTGTATTAGTTATAAGCTTTTTTAATTTTAGACAAAAAGAGAGGAAATGTGGTGGTATTGTGTTCCCCAAAATATTGTGTACCTTAATAAACTTATCTGGGGTCAGAGACGGAACAGCCACAATATTAAACAGAGGTTAGACAGTGGTAGCACACGCCTTTAATCCTAGCATTCCAGAGACAGAAATCCCTCTGGATCTCTGTGAGTTCAAGGCCACATTGGAAACAGCCAAGCGTGGTTACACACGCCTTTAATCCCAGGGAGTGGTAGTAGAAAGCAGAAAGGTATATAAGGCATTTGGCCTGGTTAAGCACTCAGGCTTTTGAGCAGCAGTTCAGCTGAGATCCATTTTGGATGAAGACTCAGAGGCTTCCAGTCTGAGGAAGCAAGACCAGCTGAGGATCTGGCAAGGTGAGATAGCTGTGGCTTATTCTGGCTCTCTGACCTTCCAGCATTTACCCCAATACCTGGCTCAGGTTTGATTTCTATTAATAAGAACTTTTAAGACTCATGCTACAACACACCCAGAAGTATGTTTCTGTGATGATTCTACGTCTCATCAGGTTGTAATCGAGATTAAACATTGCAGTTCCCAGTAGAGCACATTTTCATAAATATACCAAAGAATAAAAGCACCAAGGCATAAAATGTGGAAGAACAGATGAACTCTGAAGCTATGAGGCAGTGCTGCCAAGCATATTATGAAGTCAAGAAGAGCTGACAGGGTGAAGAACCTAAGCGCTCCCAAAAACTACACTTTAAAAGAGACCACATTTGCAACTTTCTTTGCTGTTTATTGTAATTGTTATCTTTCATTATTGGTTGCAATTTCTTACTGTGTTTTATTTAAAATTTAACTTTTTCATCAATATGTACATGTATAAAAACATAGTCTATGCAAAGTTTGGTGTATTCATGGTCACCACCTCTGGTGAGGGTTGAAGGTCTTAGAACATATTTTCCTACAGATAAGGCCCAACTACTATGTAAATAATGTGAACAAATCAAGACATGACAAGACTCAGTCTAAAGAAAATAAACTTATAGTAATCAACTCAGAAGAAATGAAATTTTATTAATTGCTTGCAAAGACTTCAAATCATCTTGAAGCTTAGTAAGTTACAAAAAGTAAGGCACGCACATGCACACATACATACAACTTGAAGAGCTAGACATAATGAATGACACAACCTTTCATTTCAACAATCAGGAGGCTTAGGCAGGTAGATCACAAATTTAAGGCCAGCCTAGGCTACATAGCAAGTTTAATACCAACCAGTCTAGGCTAGCTAATAACTGTCTCAGAAAGAAGGGAGGGAAAGTACTAAATCAAATCAAGAAGTCCATACATGAATAAATTGATAATATAAAGGGCGAGGAATAATCTTTAATAACCAAAGAGAAAGGTTACAGCTAAATAATATAATAATTAGAGTGAAAATTATCTGTGAAGTCAATAGCAGACATGATGAAGCAAATGCATCAGTGAGCTTAAAGAAAGATGATTTGAAATTTATTAAGTTAGAGGAGCAAAAGAAAAAATAATTGAAATGAAGAGGACCTAGAATGGCGTGACTCCATCAACCAGCAGATGCAAGTGGTGGAAGCAGCAGCAGGGCAGTTACAGCACTTCCAACTCTGAGAAGGGGACTAATGTCCAGATTCATGGAGCCCAAAGAAGGAATACCAGTCAGAATGAGCCCCGAGTGGTCTACACCAACATGATTGTAACCCAACTGAATCCAGAGTGAAGAGAAATTTTCATAAGGCCATCACATGAAATGTGCCTTCATAAGTCTGTGAGCAGAGTTCACAGGAGAAACCTTGCCGCAGAGTATATAAAGAAGTCTGAGAATTGAACAAGAAAACAGCCTAGCTGAAAATCAGGCCAAAGATCAGACAGACACCTCACCAAAGCAGATGTGTGGGTTGCACCCAAACTTAAGAAACGCTGTTCATACCACATGTCCTCAGGGAAATACAAATAAAACAGTGAGATGCCACTGTACACCTAGCATGGACAGTTTTAGCTCAGAACTGTAACAACACGTGGATGATAGTAAGAGTAGAGCAACAAGATTCACATTCATCAGTAATGGAAATGTGAAGGCACAGCCAGGTAATGTGCCTTTGAATTGTTATTCAGAGTACTGTGCATATGTCCACAGGTTAGTGCTGCTGTGGGCTTTGGTATGAGACACTTTTTTTGTAGTGGGCAGCAGCCCTGCTGAGGTTCATAACTAGTCAGAGTGATGAGAGTAAATGCCATCTGAATGCTCAGCCATAAATGAGACATCCAGCCAGGCAGGGGTGACCCACACCTCAGGAGGCAGAGGTAGGTGGATCTGTGAGTTCGAGGCCAACCTGGTCTACAGAGCGAGTTCCAGGATAGCCAGGACTAAACCCTGTCTTGGGAATGAATGAATGAATATGAGACATCTATATAAGAACCCTCTACGGCCCAAGAGTGTCACAGAAAAAGGGATGGAAAGAATGTAAGGGCCAGAGGAATAGGTAAGTGGTATGTACCACTCATGGACATGACCTTGCTGCTGCATTCCTTAACTCACAGCTATGATTACTTGCACAAGACTGGGCCTGTCAGCATCCTGTCATGGAAGGGGGAAGAACTGCTGGGCTGCATTTCACCCTGGGGGCTTATGTACATTTAATGGTAACCACTAAGAAGGTTCTCATATGACTCTTAAACAACCCCTCTGCTCCAAACAACTCCTCAGCCTTGTTTGTTCCTTTAAACAACCCTAATGAAACTCATTGAGTTACTTCAGAAAAGGTGGTGGGGCATTAGTTGGGAAGAGGAAAGGAATTAGTTTGAGTGGAAAGGAAATAAGAAAAGGATAATGATCAAAACACACTCCATAAATGTATTAAATCCACTATGTAATTATACTAATAAAAACTGACTTTCAAGAGAAAAAGACACTTTTTTTTCAAAACTATACAAACTCATGTGTTGTCTTGCACCGTTACCTCTTGGTATATAATGTGTGTCCACACAAAAACCTTCATAAGGATATTTATAGCAACTGTATTAATGATTGCCAAAACTTGGAAGCAATCAATAAGTGAATGAATAAACTGGCAATCTAGACAATCAGATATCATTCATTGCTCAGAAGTATGAGCTCTAAACTAAAGATATGAAAGCCTCAAAGTGTGTTGCTAAGTAAAGCAGTCTGAAAAAGCTACATGTTTTTGTGGTGCTGGCTTAGAGATTAGGAATTGCTTAGTTTATGCTTATCCTGGAGTCTGTTTAATCCATCCATTTAAGGGATAATGGATAACGTTGCTGGATGTAGAAACCTTGGCTTGTAGTTATTTACTCTCAAGGCTAGAAGCACATCATCCTGTACTTTCTTGGCTTTTACTGTTTCTTCTGAGAGGTCTGACCTAATACTGATAGGTTTGCCTTCGTAAGTAACTTGGCTCCTTTCTTTTGCAACTTTGAATATTCTTTCTTTGGTCTGAATTCTTCACAGGGAGAGGTTCTTTCCTGGTCATGTTGGGAGTTCTAGATGTTTTCTGATCTTGGATGGCTACAACTTCTAGATTTGGGGACTTTCTGCTTGTAATTTCATTAAATGTGTTGGGGCATTTGTTTGCCTTTTCCTGACAGTATTCTTTCTCCTGCTTGATCTAGTGTGCTATCCCCTGAATCCATATGGTATGCAGTCCACTGGGTCAAATTTGTTTTGTTTTTGCTTTTGCTGAACTTTTATTTCCAGAGTTTCCATGAGGGAAGAGTAGTTTTGAGTAGTTTTTAGAATCTACCTTTGCTGAATCTTTTATACAAGTTGTTAAATTTTTCATCCTAGTCTTGAATTGACTTCCTTAGGCCTATTTGAATGTTCTTTTCAGTCTTGGTCATTTTTAACTTAAGTGCTTTAATTCTTTAACATTTCAACCATTTCAATATCATTTGATTGGGTTATTGAGGAATGAACTTTCATAGCATTCAAATTTCCTTTACATTTCTTGTGTTTCTGTACTGCCAATTCGTACATCTGTTGGGATCTGTATCTTTTACATAGGGGTCTTAGTAGAAGATATCTCCTGAGGTCTCAGCCCCCATTGCCACTCAGAGGAGAGAAAGCAGACATAGTTCAGAAGCAGACCAGATATTTAAAAGCATAGAAAAATAAAAATAAAAACAAAGCTAGGTGTGTCAGTGCCTTTAATACCAGCCCTCTGGAGCAGAGACAAGTGGATCTCTGTGCGTTGAAGTCCAGCCTGGTCTACATATCCAGCTCTAGGACAGCAAGGACTACATAGAGAGACACTGTCTCCAAAAAAGAAAGGAAAGGGAAGGGGAAGAAGGGGAAAAGAAAGGGAAAAGGAAGGGGAAGGGAGAGGAAAGAGGGGGAGGAGGGAGGGAGGGAGGAAAGAAAGAAAAGAAAAAAGATGTGGTAAGTGCCTTCTTATGCCAGAGGCTCTGTGCTAGTATGGCCTGGGAAATGCCTGCAAAGCAGCTGATTTTCTACCACTTGTCTCTTGGACTTTGAAAGCATGGAAAGCATCAGGGCCAAGGCAGTCTGTGTTGGCAGTGGCAGGTCAGGGCACAGACACTTAAGTGTTCAATCTATACTTTGCCATGTAGCTTGGTACCTTTTCTCAGTATGGCATGTCTATCTTGCTTCTCTCTGCATCTGCTTGCTACTCCTCTGACTCCCGCCCTTCTTCTTCCCAGCATTCTCTGTTTGGCTCTTCTGCCTAACTTTATCCTGTCAAGCTATTGGCCAGTCAGCTTCTTTATTAAACTAACGACAGCAACATATATTCACACAATGTAAAGGAATATTCCACAGGTGGTCACTTGCTTGGTGGAAAGAGGATACCTAGAGGGCTTGTGAATATAAAAATACAGTGGCTGCTGCTCTCATTGGAGGTGAAGTTTGACTACAATGCCTCTCCGAAGATGATTCACTACCACAGTACCATGAATAAGCTAGTGCAGGGGGGTCCCTTCCCCAGCGTCTGCTTGGTGTGCAAATATCAGATCTCCCATTTTACGCTGTGTTGTAGGTTTTCTTTTAGATCTCTTTCTATTTTGTATGTGTGGGTGTTTTGTTTGCATGTGTGTCTGTGTACCATGAGATCAGAAGAGGGTGTTGAATCCCCTGGAACTGGAGTTAAAAACAATTGTGAATCACCGTGTGGGTGCTAGGGCCCAAACCCAGTGAGACCTGTCTCAAAAAAGAAAACTTAATCCTCAAATTCATGTGAATTTGGAGATGGAGCCATTGGCAGGTCATTAGGATTAGATCATAAGTGTAAAACTATGTTGGCATTAATAGCTTTTGAAAGTAAGACAGACAGGAACTGGTGAGCTTGACCAGTCATGCTATGATTCCCTCTCCCTTCCTTCCCCATGGTGTGATGCAGCAAGAATGTGCTCATCAGATGCCACCTTCCTGTTTTTAACTGCCCAGTCTCCAGAACTATGTGCTAGGTAAATTTGTATCTTTTGTAAATTACCTGATCTGGGGTATTTTGTTATAGCAACAGAAAATGCACTGAGACAAATGATTAACTCCAAAATTGTTATATTGCTGTCAGCTTTGTGTCTTAGTTCAAAATATGAAAATCAGTTTATCATAGTTTTCATTCAAAGAAATAGACTTTTAAATGCCAGACTTTAAATAAAGTCTGTTTCTCAACTTAAATAAACATAAATGGCCTTCAACTCTTAACTGTACTTACTTGCATTTACAAGTATTTTCATTTGCAGAGAGTACTAAATTCAGAAGCTGAGAAGGTACTTCTTCTAAATTATTCTAATGCAGTGAATGAAATTTTCCCAGTTGCTTAGAGTTTTGTTGAGTGTTATGTAGGTTTTACAGACATATATAATCTTAGTAATAGATTTGAACTGTCTTTAAAATATGTTGATTCCATCTTCTCTGGTAGCTGTTACAAACAATATCTAAAGGGAAAAAAAGAGTTTAAAGTGACAAAATGTAAAAGACCTTATTTGTGGATTACTTGAGAAGACAATAGATAATCTGTGGGGGCCACATAGGCTCTCTAGTGAGACCTTGCTCAATGTCAGAGAATCTGAGCTTGCTTTACCCAGCAGGGCTGCATAATGGGATGATTTGACCATGGGCGTGTTTACCAGGTGTTTGGAAGAGTCTACACTTGGCTGTACGTTGTGCTTTGATCCTGCAAGGGGGAGGTCTTTTGGCCTCTCCCCTTGGCATGTTGTGAAAAGCCCTTTTGAATAAATTTTGAGGTGGCTGGAAATTGACCCAGGGCCCTCCCAAAGCTATCCTGTGTCTCTGTCTTTCTTATCATCTCCTTTCTTTCTATCTGATATTTCTTCATTCCTCTCTCCTCCCCGCAGGAACCCTTCAACAGGTTGAAGCTGGGACTCTGACCGGCAATAATCTTTGTGGCTAAAAAAGAAAATGATGAGAAAAATAGTGCTAGAATTTGAGAATCATAAAACACTATATTTGGGTGTTGTTTATTGGGTTTTGGTGGTGATGGTGGTGGTAGTGGGGTTTTGAGACAGGGTCTTTCTGTGTAGTCCTGGCTGTCCTTGAACTCCGTTTGTTTAAGATTTATTTAATTGTGCTTGATGTGTTGGCACAAGCCTTTAATCCTAGCACTTGGGAGGCAAGGGTAGGCAGATTTCTGTGAAGTTCAGCCAGGTGTACATAGTTCCAGGACAGCCAGGGCTACAAAGAGAGACCCTGTCTCAGAAGATAAAACAAAACAAACAAAAAAAGATTCATTTAATTTTATCTGAAATGTGTGTGTGTGCCTGGGTGTATGTTTGTATAATACATGTGTTCAGATCTTGAGAACTAAGGATGAAGGCTATTGCAAACTTCTGCATGGCTGCTGAGAACTGAGCCCAGGTCCTCTGTAAGAGCAGTAAGCACATTTAATAGCTGAGCTGTCTCTTCAGTCCTCATTTTTAAGAATATAGTTCAAGAGATGCTTATAGATTAATTCTGCTGTATCGCCATCAAATTCAAGATGTAGAACATTTTTTATCAAAGAAATTCTACTCTGCCTCCCCACCCCCGTCATCTTTAACCCTGAGGAAACAATGACCCACCCCTACCAATTGATTGTTCTAGAGTGTCATACAGATTGAATAATACAATAAATACAACTTTTTGTTTTTCATTGCTTATTCCATTGTGTAGATATGTTAATGGTGTATTTATTCACCAATTGGGTAATATTTAAATTGTTTCTAATTTTATTTCTATTATGAATTAAGTTGCTGTGAACTTTTGAATCAAATTCTATCTCTCTTGGGTAAGTTCTTATAATTGGAATTATTGGCCTGTATCTAACTCTTCAGCAAATTGATGAACTATTTTCAGAGTGTGTTATTTTGCACTCTGGAAGTAACGTGTGAGTTTTAGTTGTTCCATATCCTTGCCCACACTTGGTGTTGTGAATCTTTGTCATTTTAGACATTATAGGGTATGTGTGGTTATCTATCTCCCTGTGGTTTTAACTTCCGTTTTCCTGGTGGGTGATAATGATGAACATTTTCATATGCAGTTCACCTTCCTTCTATCTTGGTTGCAGTGCCCCTTCAGACCTGTCATATGTAGTTTATTGGCTGTGAGTTTTTGTTGTGTTTGGTTTTTCTTTTTCTGAACCAGGCTCTAAATGTGGCACAGGCTGACCTGGCACTCACTGTGTGGCACTGTGGGTTTGGGCTGTGGCCTTCCCACTGGAGCCTCCCAGGTGCTGGAATTCCAAGCATCTGCTTAACTCTTTTGGATCACAGTCTTTTAGTTCGATATATGTCTTAAAATAGTTCTTGTCATCTCTAGTTTGCCCTTCATTTTTAACTGTCTTTGAGAACAAAAGATTTTAACTTAATAAACAACTTACAGTGAGGGAAGTTCTAGCTCTTGAATGATGCGTGGCAGAAGTAAACATCTCTTGCCTGTGTGCTTTACTGCCCCACACACTTGTGGGCATGTACTAGTCACCAATGGGAGCTGAACTGAAGGGAAAACACTGAGATTGTGTGACTCCTAAATATGAGTAGACATTGAGAACGGTGCAGTTTTTACTTATAGACGCTCATCTTCTAAACACTTTTTCTTTTAGAAGTATTTCATTTTTCTTTCTTCTGAGAAATTAACTTGTTTTTAATTCCACATGTAACAAGTTAGAATACAGAATAACTTTATGTTGTTTGGTTTGGTCTTTGGTTTTGCCTTTGCTTTCTGTTGTTTGGTTTTTGGTTTTCTTTTAAGAGTATTTGTTTTGTTTTCAGACAGGGTCTCTTGTGTGTAGCCCTGCCTGTTCTGGAATCACTGTACAGACTAGGCTGGTATTGAACTTACAAAGATCTGCCTACCTCTGCCTTCCAGTGCCAGGAATAAAGGAGTACACCACGGCTGGCAAGGGCAGCTTTCTGTGTCCTTCGTTAATGTGAAAAATGTTGGCATCTTTTTTCATGATTGTCTTTTGAACTTTTTAAAAAGTAAAATGCTTCCAGTCATCATTGAGATGCTGTCTTGAAAGACGAATTTGAAACTTTTTGAAGGACAAAACTTAGGTTATTTCCTTTAGTAATTCTTCTAACATATTTCCTTGACAGTGTTTTACATTGGTTGTAAGCACTTTCATGGATTAAACAGTTATTGTTAAAGTTATCCTAAATGTTTTTATTAATGAAATCTCTGGTTGGTTACTACTACCTGAATTAAAAAAAGAAATGGAAAGGAAAGGACATGACTGTCCCTAGGTATGGTGGAGGAGAAAGTGTATTATAGATAAAGAGAAAAACTAGGTAGAGGCAGGGATAGGGACATCTGGGAGAGTCCAGAGTGGACATGACCACACTGAGATGGACCGTGTGGGGAGAAGAGAAGGGAGAGATGGGATCCGATGAAACAGCCAGGAGGCCAAAGGTACAAAAGGGCTGGGTGAGCAAAATGTCTGGATTATAAAGGGAAGGGAAGCCCAGATCATGGCTTTGCAGGGCGGGGTATGCCAGTCATACCCTGTAACAGGTAGGGACTGAGGGATGCTGGGAACCTGGCAGCCAGGTCCACATTGTTATGTTAAACAGATACTTCAGCCTTTTGTCCCAGATTTGAAACTTAACACTACTATTTAGGAGTGTGTATCTTAACTATTTGTTTTCTTGTGTTTTATTTAGAATATTGCTGTTAGAAAGTTATTTTATAGCTGAAATTATCTAAAACTTTAAAGATTTTTACATAGTTTTTGTTTGGTTTGGTTTTTCGAGACAAGATTTCTCTGTGTAACAGCTCTGACTGTCCTGGAACTTGCTTGTAGACCAGGCTGGCCTTGAACTCACAGAGATATGGCTGCCTCTGCCTCCCCTGTTTTGGGATCAGAGTTGTTCGCCGCCACCACCTGTCTCACTTGAGAAGTTCTTATGATTGACATCTCATAACTTAAAGTGCTCCTGTTCTCGATGTAGCCTCATTGCTTGTTCCTGAGACCTCTGAGCTCAGCAGTTGACTTCGGTCAGTGTTGTCCACAGTCATTAAACTTGAGTACGAGCTCTGTACTTCCTAGTCTACTTCCTTTACCACGTTTGCTGTTTCTCCATACTGTCGCTCTGAATATGCACAGCTGTCCGAAGGCCATTTGGTTCTAAGTGAGTTAGATGGAAACTCTTCTAGAATATCCTTTCTACATATTTTGGTATGTGTATGTATTAAACATTTAGAAAATCATTTTCCATTTTCTCCTATAGGAACCTCCAGAAGTTTAGTCTTTTTGGAGACATAAGTGTTGTGCAGCAGCAAGGAAGTTTATCCAGCACATACCTCAGCAGGGTAGACCCTGATGGCAAGAAGATTAAGCAGTAAGTCATACAGTAAGCTTTACAGGGGCTTATGTTAATAATGAGTCTAGTTTTTTACTGGAAAAAAAATCACAAGACATAATCAAGAATAATGATCTTTGTTTTCTTTTAAAAAAAAAAAAAAAAAAGGTAATCCGTAGGCTTGAAGATCTGAGTCCAGATTCCCAGATTCCATGTGAATGCTGCATAGGCATGGTGGCTCCCTATAATTCTGCCAGAGACCAAGGATCCCCGCAGCAAGCTGGCCAACAGAAATGAGCCCTATCAGCAAGTTCTGGTTTGATTGAGAGAGCCTGCCTCACACATACACAAACACACACATACACGCACTCACACATATACATACATACACACACACACACACACACACACACACACACACACACACACACAGTGTTGGGGTAGAATATATGTCCTAGAAACATCTTAACAGTTCATTTTAGTGGTGGTTATGTGACACTCAGTGGCATAAGTCTTTTAGGATAAATCATATAGCTTGCTGGGTAATTGTTGCTGTATAAATTCTTAATATTTTATTTTATGCCTTTCAAATATTTTGCCTGCATGTATATATATGCACCACATGAGTGTCTTGGTTCCTACAAAAGTCAGAAGAAGGAGTCAGATCCTCTGGAACTGGAGTTACAGATGGTTGTGTGCCACTTATATGGGTGCTGGGAAATAAACCCAAATTCTCTGCAGAAGAAAGTTTTCTTATTCACAGCTCCTTACTGCTATTTAAAGGTGTTATTTTTCATTTCCCTTTGTTATAAAATAAGTCATATGTCATCAGTCTTTCTTCCATAATGTTAGTAAAAAAAAAAAATGCTATTTTCCTCAGATGAGAAACATTTCTACATGTTTAATGTATCTTATTTCTTATATTATAATGTGAGTTTAATTGCATTTGTAGGTGGATAGAAATCAGTGAAAAAAATGTATCTCAACATTGAATGCTATGTATTGCCCATTTTTTAAAGTCACTATTAAAAGATAAGTGCTGAGTGCTCATGACATCACTGTGACATGTTTTCCTCGTAGAATTCAGCAGCTGTTTGAAGAAATACTGAGCAATAGTAGGCAACTAAAATGGCTGTCCTGTGGATTTATGCTGGAAATAGTAACCCCAACATCACTGTCATCTCTGTCTAACTCAATTGCCAACACTATGGAACACCTGAGTTTACTGGACAACAATATTCCTGGCAACAGCACTCTTATCACTGCAGTTGAACTAGAGCGGTTTGTAAACCTGCGCTCACTTGCCCTGGATTTCTGTGACTTTACAGCTGAGATGGCAAGAGTCTTAACCGAAAGCAACCATGTGCCTTTGCAGCGACTGTCTCTCCTGGTCCACAATGTTTCAGTGATGCACAAGTCATTAGACAACATGCCAAACGATGAGCACTGGAAAGCCCTATCACGAAAGAGCTCCAGCCTTCGGGTCTATCTAATGGCTTTTGATGTCAAAGGTGAAGACATGCTAAAGATTCTGAAACCCAGTATACCACTTGAGAGAGTTCACTTTGACAGCTACGTCACTTGTGTCTCAGGGGCTATTGTTGATCTTATATCCAGGCAGTACGACAAGTTCCTCACCCATTTTATATTGATGAATGATGTCATTGACACGTCTGGTTTTCCAGATCTTAGTGAAAACCGAAATGAAGATCCGTTGGTTTTATTAGCATGGAGGTGCACAAAGCTTACTCTTTTGGCAATTCATGGTATGTGGTTTTGTTCACTATAACTTGATACTGACATCATACCTAAAGTATTTTGTGCTGGTAAATATATCACAAATTAGAAAGTCCTATCTCAACTGGGTGCTCTGTCTCAGCACCCCTCTAATGCTTTTGTGAGGCATTTGATACTAATTTAGCTGAGAAAACAGAACGTGTCTACCTACAGTGGATATATTCAATCCAGTCAGAACATCCTAAAATGTTTAGGACAGACTGGGGAAAGTATAGCTTTGATATTTACAGCCTCCTCTTTTAGATTCTAGTATTGATGTATTTATTTTATTCTTAAAATAATCTGTTAGGTACATGTTTATTTCTTTGCCATTCATCTTAGTTATATGTACTATTCTCATTTGAATGGAGTTGCTATTCAGATAAACTAAGAGAACATTTTACTTCAAAAATAGTTACAAAAATAATCTATGAAAGTGTCTTAGCTGGGCATGGTGTCACAAATCCATAATCTCAGGTCTTCAGTGGCTGAGGTAGGAAGATTGTCATGGGAGGGCAGCCTGAGCTACATAAGTGCTTTCTAGGCCAGCCTGAGCTACAGACTGAGACTTTGTTTAAAAAATAATAATAAGCAGGGTATGGTGCCTCACACTTTTAATCTCAGCACTCGAAAGGAAGAGGCAGGCAGATGTCTACAAAGCTAATTCTAGGACAGCCAGGGGATGCTACACAGAGAAACCTTGTCTCAAAAAAAAAAAAGAATAAATAAATCATGATAAAGCAAGCAAAGAATGTCTTAAGCTCTCTATACTAACTCATTGTTTTTGAAGCTGTTTCTTAGTCTGCAATTGTGATTTTCAGGTTTTACTTGATTGGGCCACACAAAGGTTGTAGCCAGAAACAGATCCATATTAAAAGTAGTAAGGGGCTGTCGGGGAAGATGCTTCAGTGAATAAAGTGCTTACTGTGCAAGTGTGGGACCAGAGTTCCGCTCTCCAGAACCCACAAAACAGCCAGGCAACTCGGTGGCCATCTCAAGTCCTCTACTCAGGCAGAGAGAATCCCAGGGTCAAGCTGGCTGGCTGGACTAGCCAATAGAGCTCTGATTCCATTTTAAGATCCTGCCTGCCTCAACAAATAAAGTAGAGAGCAATCAGGGAAGACACCATGTCATCTTGAGACCTCCATAAGCAGGCACACACCCACACACATGTACATGCATACACAGTGTATTAAAAAAAAAACAGGGATCAGCAGACATCAGGTTATTTGAAAGTTAATTTAAACAAGTCCCTTTAAAGCTTTTTCTTCTTTCAAGATGTCAGATAGAGGTAAAGCTTGCCCATCATCTGCTGCCCTCATCCTTTCCCAGAGGTGACCTCTGTGCTGAAGTTGATATATAATCCTATGATTTCTATGACTTCTGATAATGAATAGTTACTTTCAAAGTTTCAGGTGTCGTGACTTTGGACTGTGAGACACCATAGGAAATTATTTTTACAATGAAAAATTCCAGTTTACTATATATTGGTTTTTTATTTGGTTTGGTTTTTCAAGACAGGGTTTCTCTGTATGTCCCTGGCTGTCCTGGAACTCACTCTGTAGACCAGGCTGGCCTCACACTCAGAGATCCACCTGGCTCTGCCTCCCGAGTGCTGGGATTAAAGGTGTGCACCACCACTGCCGGTCTCTGTATATTGTTAATCAAGACTTATATAGGAAATAAAATGTGCTCCTTATGATAAACCATTATCCAAAGTTAAAAATGTATTTATGTACTTTAAATGTCTTCTGTTTTGCTGAATGAAATACCAGAGTTAGATTATATACCACCTAACAGCCCACCATTCCGTGGTGTTCTTAAAGACAATGTGAAACTCCTAGGTAGTCGTGTTTCTTTTATTCTCAGTTTAAAGGGGAAAGCTCAAACATGGTGAAATACAAATGTGAAGCTTCTCAAGAAGCACTTACTGAGGTACAGCCTAAACTTGTCAGAGACAGACTAAAACAGAAGAGAATGACAGAGTTGCCTTTTGCTTATCTTTAAGGTTACACCGTGTGGGCACACAACCTCATTGCCATTGCTCGTCTTCGTGGCTCTGATCTAAAAGTGCTTGAAGTCACCGAAGAAAGCATTGATTTTGACCAAGGTGAACTAGCCGACCAGGATGTGGATCCAGTGCATAACCTTATTGAGCAGGTATCCCTGGGCCTTGGTCAGCCTTGGCACGCAGTCTTGGACATTGAATCACTCAGTGTCTTCACTGAACCAAATCGTCATTTTTACAGAGAGATGCAAAGCTTCAGCGAAGACATTTAGCTTTTTTAAAATGTATAATTCCTCTGGGTACATATGCAAGTAGGGTCCCATTATGTTTTTTTTTTTTCAGTAGTATAAACTAATCCTTTTGTGCTGTGTTTAATCAGTATTAGCTTTATAGAATTATATATGTATAGTCTACTTCTTGATCAAAGAACGTAGTCGGGTATTGGTTTTAGAAGTTCAAAGTGACATTGTATAGGGCTTTCACGGTTAATGAGATTGTTACCAAACCTTAAGGATATACAGCCAATGATTATCTGAGGTTGCTGGCTAACTTTGTTTTTCACTGAGTTACTCTGCCTTTTTGACATTTTTATTCTTTGTCGGAATCCAGAGCTCAGGAGCCAAATATTTTTATACGTATATATATATATATGAATATCCATAGCCTGGTGGACTTGTATGCAATGCACTGCATCTATGTATTCTGATAGCATCTCATTGATTTTGGTTTGAAATAGAAGGGAAAATAGAATCCCAAATGAGTTATCTTTAACAGAACACTGAGTTTAACTTTCATTACCGATATAATAATTGATATTGCCAATTACCATTCTGAATTTCATATAGTATAAGTTAGACATTGCTTAATCCCTTTTTAAATGCATTTACATAAACATGAACACTCAAATTGCTGGATTTTTTTAAACTATATCTGTCGTAATTTTTTCATCTGTTACATTCAAGTTAGCTTCTTTAGCCCAGAAATCAACACTGTAGATGAAGAAAGAACCATATTCCAGGGAAACTCTGAGGCTAAGTCAAAGCACAGAACTGTAGACACACAGGCTTGCAAACCAACATTAGTCGTGAAATCCCTAACAAGTCACTGGATCTCTCTGTCAGCGCGCGTGTCAGCTGCCAAAGAATAGATTTACATGAAGAAGTGCCCACATGCTGGCAGGGGCTGGCCGGCTTTGGCCAGCCAGATACTGCTAGATTGTAATATTTAAGGTCGAATTTCGACCTGTGGTACACAGCTGTGCTGTGGCTCAGTCAGCAACCTCAGAACTCTGAAAAAAAACAAAAAACAAAAAAAAAACAAAAAAAAATGCACCTGTTTCACTGTGAATAGTGAATGTAAAGGAAAGAAAGGAAAACCAAAAGCTTGTTCCATCACAGGTATGAGCTGCTATGATACATGAAGAACATTCCATGAAGTATGTTTTAAAACCTTGTTATATCTGAGTGGCTTTAAAAGCCAATTTAACTGTTTCAGGGCAACCGCGGTACAGACGTGGTCTCTGTGAGACTTCCACCTGACCCAAGTTTTAAGTGGTACGAATGTTGTGCATTTAACGTTAAGGACAGTCTGCAATAATAAAGTAAGTAGCCAACGTGGGTGCCCAGCAGTGCTGAGACCTGGCTGCTCTATTGTAAGCTTTGGAAACACAATTTATGCAACAGATGTCCAGATATGATTCTATTTATGGAAAAAGTTTATATGTTTTACAAATGGTTTTACCATCTTATATTAAATGACCTTTTGACAGGTGTGCACTGTTTTGTCTCCAGTGAGCACATACCATGCGGATTTTATATGTACATCAGTAGTGTGAATCCACTGGCACAGTGTGTGTAAATGCCAGATGTGGTGAGATTTTATCTTGTATATGTGATCAGATAAAATAACTCCTGACAGAAACTGTAAGGAAACCAGCTGAATGTTTGACCTGATGACTGATGTTGTATGGTTTATGTTAAATGTATATTCTTTTAATCAATGAATAAAGCATTAAAAAGTGACCATTGTAATGTATTTTATTGTATATGAAACATGAAGTGTCAATGTTTAAATAAAAATCTTAGGCCACAGAGTTTAGAGAGTTCAAAGTCCCCCTTTGAGAAAAGGCAAGCTTCAAAACACACTAAGCCAAGCATGATGACACACTCCTATAATCCTGGCTCTTAAGAAATAGAGACAGGAAGATCCGAAGTTTAAGGTCAATGTCTTAGTTACTTTTCTGTTGCTGTGACAAAACACCATGACCAAGGCACCTTATAAAAGAGAGTGTTTAATTGGGCTTACAGTTTCAGAGGGTTAAAGTCCAAGATGGTGGAGGAAAAGCATGGCAGCAGGAACAGCTGAGAACTCAAATCTTGATCCACAAGTAGGAGGCAGAAAAAGAGCCAAGCATGGCACAGGTCTTTTGAAACCTCAAAGCCCTATATCTTGGTTATTGTTCTATTGCTGTGAAGAGACACCATGACCAAGGCAACTCCTATAAAAGGAAGCATTTAACTGGGGACTGCTTACAGTCTCAGTGGCTTAGTTCATTATCATCATGTGAGGAGAATGGCAGCATGCAGGCAGGCATGGTGCTGAAGAAGTAACTGAGTTTTACTCAGGCAGCAGGCTAGGGCCAAGGGATGGAGGGTAGACTTGGCCTGGCATAAGATTTTGAAACCTCAAAGCCCATCACCAGCAGCAAACCACCTCCAACAAGGCCATACCTACTAAGCTTTCCAGTCTACCAACTGGTGACTGAGCATTCAAATATATGATTTCTCCTATTTATTCTCTCTGCCTACCAGTCCTGCCTATCCTTTCTCCTGCCTTAATTATAAGGTGTTTCCCTCTCATGTGCAAAGACCGTGGGTTCCATCCCCAGCTGTGGTGGTTTGAAAGAAAATGGCCACCAAAGGGAGTGGCACTATTAGGTGGCCTTATTGGAAATGTGTCACTGTGGGGATGGGCTTTGAAGTCTTATTTTTTTTTAGGTCTGCTTGTTTTAACGGTTTTTCGAGACAGGGTTTCTCTGTGTAGCTTTGCACCTTTCCTGGAACTCACTTGGTAGCCCAGGCTGGCCTCGAACTCACAGAGATCCGCCTGCCTCTGCCTCCCGAGTGCTGGGATTAAAGGCGAGCGCCACCACCGCCCGGCTGAAGTCTTTTTTGCTTAAGCTTCCCTCGGTGTGAAAGACAGTTGACTTCCTATTGCCTGCAAGATGTAGTACTCTCAGCTGCAATACCACATCAGCATCCGTGCTGCCACCATGCTCCCTGTTACAATGATAATGGACTGAACCTCTGAAACTGTAGGAAGCCACCCTAATTAAATGTTTTCTTATAAAAGTTGCCTTGGTCATGGTGTCTCTTCACAGCAATAAAAACCCAAACTAAGGCAGAAGTTGGTACCAGAGACTGAGGTATTGCTGTGGTAGGCCTGACTGTGTGTTTGTTTGAAGGAATTTGGACTTTGGTGCTTTGGGTTTGGAAAGCAGTTGGAATGCTTTTAAGCCATATGAGTAGGAGCATGGAAGACAGTGGTACTAAAAGTTATTTGAACTATGGGGGGCTCACTCAAGAGGTTTCAGAGGAGAATAATTTTAGTATGTTGCCTAGAGATCATTCTTGTAATATTTTGTGAAGAAAGTGGTTGCCTTTTGCCCTTGCCCGAAGAGTTTGTCTGAGTGAAGTGTTTTGGATTAATTCTGTTGGCAGAAGAAATCTCAAAACAGCCTAGTATAGACTCTGTTGTGTGGTTTTTAGTGGTAACCCCAATGAAGGTTTATAATGAAAAGGAGCAAGCTGAGCAGGGTAAATTACAAGATGTAAATTTTGAGGAGACAAAGAGCTCCAGGAAGTGGAATGGAGCTAAACCCTATGTGCAAGAAGATAAACGGACTGAGAAGTGGAATAAAGGGAGTGGTGACCTCAGGGCAATGTTGTTTGTTTCTGCTCTTTTGGGGGGCTCGACACCCAGCTCCCAAATAAATCATACACAGCTGCTTATTTAATTATGAATGCCCAACCTTAGCTTGGCTTGTTTCTTGCCAGCTTTCCTTAAATTATCCCATCTACCTTTTGCCTCTGGGCTTTTCCCTTTCTCTTCTGTAAATCTTAATCTTACTCCATGGCTTGCTGTGTAGCTGGGTGGCTGGCCCCTGGAATCCTCTTCCTTCTCTGGCTACTTCTCTTTCCTTTTCTATTCCTGTATAACTTTCTTTGTTTCTTACTTCTTTTTCTCCTCCTCCAAGATTCTCCTATTTATTCTCTCTGCCTACCAGCCCCACCTATCTTGTCTCCTGCCTTGCTATTGGCTGTTCTTTATTAGACCACCAGGTGTTTTTAGACAGGCACAGTAATGCAGCTTCACAGAGTTAAACAAATGCAACATGAACAAAAATAACACACCTTAAAATAATATTCTACAACAGGGCAAGATCACATCCAGCTAAACTTCCAACTTGTGAAAAGGAACTAAAGAGAAATTTAGAGCCGGGTGTGGTGGGGCACACCTTTAATCCCAAAAATGGGAAGACAGAGGCTAGCAGATCTCTGAGTTTGAGGCCAGCCCCATCTACAGATCACATTTCAGGACAGCCAAGTTTAGACAGTGAAGATGTAATTGAATGAGGGTACCATGTTCCAGCCCCAGCAAGCAGCAGAACTTGGCAGCTTTCCCCATGTGGTTCTAGCGTTAGGGAAAGAGATAGAAGAAAGGAGTTATGGAATAAAGCTGCTGAGGCCAGGCATGTGTCAGAGGTGTCCCTGAATGGAGGCCTAGCAGAGAGGCCATTGAGTGAAGCTGTGAGGATGAAGCCTGGATTGCCTTGGAGAACCCAAGAGAGATGCCAGAGCCAGGAATGCCAAGGAGAGCTACTAAGAGGGAGTGGAACCAGCCCAAGAGAAAGCTGTGTGCTGCAGCCAACAAAGCTGAACAGAGTTGGAGATCTGGAGTGTTTTGACATCACACATGGAGATGCAGAATTTGGAGTTTGCCCAGCTGGTTTTCTGTCTTGCTTTTGTCCAGTATTTCCTCGCTATGCTCCCTTCCCTGCAATTTGAAATGATAATGTATATCCTGTGCCATTATACATTGGAAGAATGTGATCTGATTTTTTTATTTTTACCAGTGAGATTTACAGTTAAGGGAGTGCCAAGCATCTCAGAAGAGACCTTGGACTTTGGACTTTTAAACAAGTTTGAGACTGTTATAGACTATGGGGACTTCTAAAGTTGGATTGAGTGCATTTTTTGCATTGTGATATGGCCATCAGCCTTTGGGAGCCAGGAAGTGGAATGTGGTGGTTTGAAAGAAAATGGCTCAGTGTGACAGTCAACTTCTTGTTGCCTGCAAGCACTCTCAACTCCAGCACCATGTCTGCATGCATGCTGCCATGCTCCCCATCATGATGATAATGGACTGAACCTTTGAAACTGTAAGCAAGTCACCCCTTTTAAGAGTTGCTATGGTCATGGTGTCTCTTCACAGCAATAAAAACCCTAACAAAGACACCAGCACTGCCAAAAAGACAGTATGAGCAAAATGAGTCAAACAGTTTTTCCGTATCTCCCACCACCCCATGATTAAAGAATTTAGGGAACCAGTAGAGTAGGTTGGGAAGTACAGTGTTCTTATGGTTGAACACAAAGATGCAGAAACTGCCTTGCTTGGGCTTATGACATGACACATACTTTAGGATGCCTTAACATTAAAATGGAATTCAGAAAATGTATTGCTTTGGGGAAGAAGTTATACTTTAGTTTCCACAGAAAACGAAAGGCTGTGGATTCCTTCAAGGTTGATACACGTCAGGTTTGATTGGGGAAGACCCCCTGAAAATCCTGGCTGGAGACTAAAAAAATAAACCTAGAAAACTACAAGACAGGTCACATGTATTATACCTGCTCAAACATAAAACAAAAAAATCATCTTCGGCTGGTTTGCATATAGTGCACAGTCCATATGTGTGTTAATGCAGATATATATGTTACCTTTGAAAGTTTGTATTTTCAGAGCAAGGAGACCAGATGCTAATGAAAACGGGTGGGCCAAGAGATCCAGCCCCTCAGAGTGCCTGTGTTGCAGTTTGCTCAGAGTTCTGTATTTAGAACAGCTTCAAGGTTGCTGGCTGAGACAGTCCAGCCTGATAAGACTATTCCAGCCAGGACTACAGATAAGTCTTGTGCTTTCCCATTGCACAGACACTGGACAACAAATGTTATGGCTAGTTTTTCCAAATGACCATTATCCTAATTTTCTCAGGGTTTCCCAAAGATGTCATCGCCCACAGACAACAGGAAGCAGTCTAGAGAGCATGATGATCACATCCCAAGAGGTGGGGATGGGTGGTTTTTGGTCATTCAATGGGTTATGGACGTTTGTCCTCATTTAGGGGGCTTGGTTACAAGTTGTTGTTGGTCATGGTTGGGGAGAAAACTAAACAAAGGACATTAAATTCAAGAATCTCTTTCTAAAGGCAAAAAGGGGGAATATAATATAAAAATGATGAGATAAAAGGGTGCATTATTGAGTCTACTTTTGAACAACCACTAGTCTCAAATATTTTACATTTTGGTATGGAGTTTTGCATATTGATACAAATTTCAGGGTTTTTTGTTGTTATACTGTATATATGTTTCTATTCTTGTTTAAGATATTGTACCAATGCAGCTTATTTAAAAATGTAAAGTTTTAGTCCTTAAAAACTATTTAGGATAATAAAGAATACAGGTTAATAGTTAGTCATCCATAACAATCAAACTTAGTCATGTTAGGCATGTTTTCAAGGTCATACAAAGATATATTTTAAATACATGGTCTTCAAACACTTCAAACACCTATAGAACATGGCATTTAAAATGTTTTAATAACCTAAGGCTTTTCATGACAATGAGACATATCTGTGGTGCAAATTCTAATTGGTCTTAATAACAAAAACCCAGAGTCAGATATCAGGATAAATGCTGAAAGATCAAAGAGGTAAAAGAACAGCCAAAGTCACCTCTTACCTACACGACTCCTCAGACCAAAAAGAGTTGAGCTCCTGTCTACACCTGCCTTATATTCCTCTCGTCCCCAAGCCATATCATTTCCTGTCTCCTTTCTACACAGACCTCCAGACCTCTATGGTTAACTAATGGCTAGCTCCACCCTCTGATCTTCTTGCAAGCTTTATGTGTTAGAGCACAAGCAAAATATCACCACACACATCTGCTCCTGGCAGCACCAATCTACTTCATAAAAGGATGATGGACACCAAAGAAAACCTCCATATGGAGTTTGCTTTCATTTGTGGTAAGGTCAGCCAATGGGCAAAGAAACTGCCCTTGCCTCAATTGCTGACATTATGCTGCCCAAATTGGACAAGCAGGACACAAAGGAAAGCATCTGCCAAACTTTGCCAAGACAAGGTAGGACAGCCCTTCAAAATTCCTGCTTCACAGAACAGTCTGTCAGATATTTTAGGCCTGTAGGCCAAAGTTGGATGACCCAACATTACAGAGGAACTTGGGTGAATGTCCAAGGCAGCAAGATGTCTCTGTCGTTTCTTAGTTATGGAAGTTGCATTTTCTGCACTTCCTGTTTACTCAAGTAATATTTTATCCTTCATGGGTCTCTGATGGAGATTGAAGACTAGATAGTTATAGTTTTACAGTTTCTCTTGTTATCAAATTCAGAAAAGAACTTACATAAGAGATGTAAAGTTATAAGGTTAACATAAAAGCTTAAGTTGTTTCTCTAAAACCATGTTTTACTTAAGGTCTACAAAGATATTTTTAGGATGGTAGTACAAGTTATAATAAAAAAATGGTTTAGGTATAAAACTTTGAATTCAACAAGATAGGATAGATAATGGAGCATTTTCTCTAAATATGCCAAATGCACATGGATTGGACATTGTGAATGTAATTCTTGCTTGATGACTGTTCTTATTATATATAGTTTATTAGTTAAAATCTTTCCTTTTTATTTAGACAAAAAGAGGAATTGTTGTGGAATAATCTTTTTGTACACTGTGAAGATGTGTCACTCTGATTGGTTTAATAAAAAGCTGAACAGCCAATAGCTAGGCAGGATTTTCAGGGTAGAGAGGATGCTGGGAAGAAGGTGGAGTCACCAGGAGATGCAGAGGAAGGTCATGTAGGAGATGAGGTAACAAGCCACGAGCAATGTGGCAGCACATAGATTAATAGAAATGGGTTCATTTAAATTATAAGAGCTAGCTAAACCATTAGCCTAAGCTATCAGCCAAGCTTTCACAATTTTAATAAGAAGTCTCTGTGTCATTATTTGTGAGCAGAGCAGGCAGCCCAAAGAAATATCTGCCTACACTACACCGTAGAAATCTTTGAAATTCTTTTTTTTTTTTTTTTTTTTTTTGAGGGGATGGGCAAGGGTTCTCTGTGTAACAGCGTAACAGCTCTGGCTGTTATGGAACTCACTCTGTAGACTAGTCAGGCCTTGAACTCCTGAGTCCTGATAGTACAGTAGATACACATATTAAAATGTAATCCATATTTAAGCTTTTAAAGTTTATTAATTTATTTTGGGCCATTCATAGCTAACTACAAGAAGTAGAATACATATTTTATAAGATAATCAATCAGAAAGACCACAAAATGCTTTACCTTTTCTTAAAATATAATTTTATGTGTGCAGATGTTTTGTCCACATGCATGTCTTGTGCATTACATGCATGCCTGGTGCATCTGGAGGCCAGAAGAGGCCATTGGATTCCCTGGAGCTGGAGTTACAGAGGCTTGTGAACTGCCATGTGGATTCTGGGAACCAAACCAAGTCCTCTGGAAGAGCAGCCAGTAAGTACTCTTAACCACTGAAC